>JAQISU010000061.1:525000-687500 GCA_029339505.1 Unio delphinus | reverse complement strand
CGGACGCCCAAGTTTCCAACTGTCTTGAAATTTTCGGGACTTGTTGCCCCGTTCATCGTAATGTGGTGTTGCACTTGAAGCGCTACATGTAGATGATGCTGGACTGCAAGGTTTATCATCGGGTTCAGTGATTGTTTTGTCTGATGAATTTGCACTAAATCCAAACGCTGTTAATTTTTGTAACTTAGGATGAGATAATGAAATCGCAACGTCTAACTTGCGTTTGCTCATGATAATGTTGCACTGGCGAAGATATAATTATAATTTAGATTTTTTTCCATTTGCTTTCTATTTATACACCGTAGTCGGTACTTCAAAGGTTATCAGTTTTCTATGAAGGTTCAGAAAAACTTGTATTGGTATATGTAAAAAAACAACAGAAGGATTAGCCATTCAATTAAATTGTTGCTGTTCTATTCGCGTCTTCAGAAGTCGGTCAGTTGTAGGTATAGTACGGTAGCATGATTGACTGTATCACAGCATACAGTACTCAGCCCAGATGTCGGCATAAGCAGATTATGATGTAACAATGCACTGTAAAGATGGGATGATCAATACGAACAAAGGATTGTTTGTGTAACAAATTAATTCCAATGCATTACTTAGTCAGGTTTGTGGCTTCCTTTCGTTCTCCCATTTAATTTATTCAGTCCAAATCCATGATTGTATGTAGAAATTAAATAACTAAAAAGTATGTCGCCAAAAAAATCGCCAGATGGGATATTTTTGTCGCCAATAAGGGAAAAAAATCGCAATTTGCGACATTGGCGAAGCCCAGCGCAATCCCTGGATATATAGATATATATATATAGATATATAGATAAATATATATATATAGATATATAGATAAATATATATATAGATATATAGATAAATATATATATAGATATATAGATATAGATATATAGATACATGCATATATGTACATATCTATCTATCTAAATAAATAAGGAAAAACATATTACATACATTTTTGCTAACTCGTGTATAATACTGAACGATATGATAATGCAATGATTTACCTCCTGTCAATGCTCTAAGGGAATTGCTTGTCTGTTCATCTGATCCATATATTTGAGACCCGTCAATGTAATGAGTATTTTGGTTTAATTGCTGTCTTTGACCTGTTTTCAAAAGAATAATAATGTACAAATTATGACGTAACGACATTATGTTGCTATGTGCTTTTATGTTTTCTTGAGTCACTAAAGTTGTAGTATTCTTACTTCCTGAAAGAATGTTGAAACTTGCCATGATACATACTAGTTCTTGATGATCCAACCCCCACCCCAAACCGGCAATTGGTATAACATGTACATTTTAGTTTACCAAATTTGTTATGATAACATATGAGTACAATGGTATATCTTTTCCTGATCAAACATGATTTTTATTTTCTCTGTCAAGTGTGGAAAATCCATAGAGTATGTGTTAAAGACTTTCTAGTCTCGTTTGGACAATGTCATAGCCATTATTGTCAAATAATGTAGTACACACATTATTCTGTTCTTAACGAATGTTGTATTGAAACCTAAGAGTAGTACTAATCTCACATGTCCAAAATTGTTTCATGACTTTGCAAACTGTACGACTCTTCTATTAAGAAAGGACCCGTGTGTAATGTGTGTACATCCAGCAAACCATACATAAAGTGAAAGATCAACACGACCTTGTAACTGTACGACTTTAAATAAGAAAGATTCAGTGTGGTGTGTGCATGTCCAGCAAAAAGATGCATAAAAACAAATATCACATTAAACTTGAATATATCGAAATATTGTCTTACC
This sequence comes from Unio delphinus, assembly GCA_029339505.1. Classification (NCBI taxonomy): domain Eukaryota; kingdom Metazoa; phylum Mollusca; class Bivalvia; order Unionida; family Unionidae; genus Unio; species Unio delphinus. Next base: position 685,713 of record JAQISU010000061.1, on the reverse strand, counting down.
GAGGGAACAATCAAGTTTCGGAGTAGGCAGCGCTCGGACGAAGTTCAAACATGTTCGGTTGAACTGGGAATAGTAGGGATCATCGGTGGGGATCTCAATGGCAAAGCAATTAGGCCGACTATTAAAACATAAAAATATATTATATATACGAGGTGCTGTGCAAAACTAATCTGACTTCAGTAGGTTGTATAGTATTCAAAAACTAATACTTTGATAATCTATATAACATTGTTCAAATGAGAGCACGCACGCACTCGCACACAAAAACATGACTACGTCCGCGCGCGCGCACGCGTTTGTGTGTGTGTGTGTGTGTGTGTGTGTGTGTGTGCGTGCGCGCTAACTATTTTTAATATATTTCAGGCACAGCACAAGAAAAACAAAAATATACATGGACGATTTACTCACTTCGGGCTAGACTCTTATTATATCTCAGTTATGTCACATAAGAGGTACAAACATCAGTTTATTTATGTTTAGAAGTTTATTTCCTTATTTAGATAATTGATTTTTATGTAAAATTAAATCTAGTTCATTGTAGAACATTACCTTAAAAAATAACAAAACATAGAAAAAAACCACAATATATAAATAATGACCTTATGGGTCCGTCACTTCCACAGCAGGTAAGACTGGAGCCAGCGTAACCTGGAAATAAATTTATAAAATGAGACCAGGTTTTTTCAGTAAGGAAGATTAGCATTTATTAAATTCCATGTATAGTATGATTAACCAATATTTTTTTTACTTTGACATAATTGCTGCGTCTACTATTAGAAAAGCTGATGGAATGAATATAAAACAATTTTACGTTATGTTTCGATTGAGATATATATGTATGGGTTTGCTATAACTGTATTTCTGTACAATAGCACTATATGGTGCCGGCTAAAAACAAGTTTCAAAAATAGATTACACATGCTGGTTGGAGTGGCTCTGGATACCTGAACGTGACCGTGACATGGAATATATAGTCTGAATGTGGAACAGTTTTTAAGATAAATACAGATAAACTATGCTTGATACCGAATTTAAAATGTGAACCCTCTAGCGAAATGTTAAGGTTTATCATTTATTTTGATCCCACGATATCATGTTCTAGATCTCAGCGTGTAACCATGATTAAACCTTTTTACAATCCCGGAGAAGTAAATATCTTAAAATGTTTAAGATCCCTTACATATTTATTTAGAAATACTTAACATGTTGAGGATCTAGAGTTGTCGCGGGTGGATGTTTGGCCGCAGATATTTACATACAGTAACAGTGTCGTTGCAGGTCTTTCGCAAATATTGAAGAACGTAGGATTGTCTGTAGTTTTAAGCTATTCCTATATCTTTTGCAGTGGGCGTTTGTTTCGTTTTAGGTCAATATATTTTGAAAACCTTTTGCATGTCGCATTGAAGACTCAGGCCTTCTGTAATTTAGCAGAATACCTGTTTGCTTACATTAGACTCCGTTTTCGTTGATGGGCTGCTTTGTTCAGTAAGGCTGGAAACAAAAGATAGCGGGAAATATATATCGCCACCTAAACAACCTATCTACTGGTTTTCCCGATTTGATAAAAAGGACAGTGGTGCTGGCTTGTCTCCGCAAGTAGTTTTATCACCGTATTTTGATTCACGGATTGACCAGTGAATCACATTGAACCTGAGCATATGTCAACCTGAGTATTAGAAAAGATGACCTACAACAAAGATGTGAGAGGTCGAAGTTTGATATTGTTAGTAATACTATACAAGATGACAAATCGATGACATTAAGATGTCGTTGTTGTTGTTGTTGTAAGCTTTAACGCCATTTCTCAGCACACAACATGCCGGCCAGTATTAATAGTGGAGAAAGAACTCTGGAGGAAAAAACCCGGAAAAAATCACCAACCCACGAGAAGCTACTGGCAAGCTTTCTCACATAATCACATTAGCCGAATCTTTCTCGCATATCCACATTAGCCGAATCCGAGACTCGAACACACGCATACAGAGGTGAGATGACAGTGATCCGTAACGGATAGCGCTATAGAACGAATAGCGCTATAGACCACTCGGCCACTCTGGGCCCCAAAGATATAGACCACTCGGCCACTCTGGGCCCACACGATTCAGACGTTTAAAAATCATGTATATACCCCCTACATCCTGTACGAACATGTTGGTCATAATGCAAAAGCAGTCTACCCTCACAAACCCTCATTTTGTACAGTCAGCCAGTTACAAGTTAATTCTAGGTCGCTTCCAAAATGAGATAGTATGACGTTGTCAATGCATATTTCTGAGAGTTTATGAGCTAGGTCACTAACCAATAATAAAGCTAGTTTTTTTTAATGAGACTTCCACTCACAAATCGCTCTCACCCCACGTGTAACATGTGACATCAAAGTGCCGTTAATTACCTAGCTACACACCCATCCCATAGCATAGCATAGCAACGGACCAAGGTAATCCTACAATTTTATTATTGCACCCTCTTATATAAAACCAGTACGCGAAAAACATTCTCTTCTGGAGATAAATATATTGCAAGCAAACAGATGAAATAATGTCAAGGGACGGAGAAAATGACAGCATTTATGTCAACAATAAATGAAATCTTTCAAAATGAATGAGATGCAGATATTTAAGAACATATCTGGACAAGACATAGTAACGTAGACTGGGTTTCAGTCCGGGAACTTTTCTTAAGTTTTTAGATTAATGACCCCGTGACATGCAAAAACAAATAATCGCAGCGTCCTCTTCTTTACCGCTGCAACTAAATGGTCTAATGTTATATTCGATAACTCTTATCAGTCTGCTATTACTATTAAAAACTATACATGATAAGTTCGTCTCCACGATTTTAATTTATTGCATTATTTGTATTAGAAACTAAAGGTTCTTTAACATAACTTTTGCAAGAAGATTCTGACAGACTATCATCGATTATGTTAGAGAGGCTTGGTATACGCAACGGTTTTGGATAACGTAATAATAGCGTATTATTTAGCTTTTAATATGATTAATGATTACGGTTTTGGATAACGTAATAATAGCGTATTATTTAGCTTTTAATATGATTAATGATTACGGTTTTGGATAACGTAATAATAGCGTATTATTTAGCTTTTAATATGATTAATGATTACGGTTTTGGATAACGTAATAATAGCGTATTATTTAGCTTTTAATATGATTAATGATTACGGTTTTGGATAACGTAATAATAGCGTATTATTTAGCTTTTAATATGATTAATGATTACGGTTTTGGATAACGTAATAATAGCGTATTATTTAGCTTTTAATATGATTAATGATTACGGTTTTGGATAACGTAATAATAGCGTATTATTTAGCTTTTAATATGATTAATGATTACGGTTTTGGATAACGTAATAATAGTGTATTATTTAGCTTTTAATATGATTAATGATTACGGAAAATATATCGCATATCCCCAGGAGTAAATATCCACGGAATTTTAATAGCTTGCATTTAATTAATGATAATGTTATTTGACGCATTATCAGTGTAGAGAAAAGTAAAAAATACATTCATAAACATATATTAACGACGTGGAGTGTGATTTCTTAGAATTTGAATACACTATCAAGACCTTTATGTTAATGCATAGGTAACTGAAAAAAATGGTATCGAACTTGAGAACATCACAAAAGTGTTTTTCTTACATAAATAATTAACATTTATGACTTAACTACCTCATATCATCATAAGTGTACCTTCAGGCCAGTTACAAACGTTCACAAGTTGTTATACTTCCGGAACTGAGTGATTAAAAACGGTACTGAATAGCAACATCAATGGTTTTACATTAAAATGTATTTTGACTATCTGTTTATAGCTAATTTAAGATGTGGTGTGTAAATAATAATAATAATAATAATAATAATGATGATATACCCGTAGACAAAGCATTCCTCTGAATATCATGACTTAAAAATTGTCCAAACTCCATGGTCATGTGACTGAGATCTGGTATCAAGTGACCAATGAGACTTGGCCGATGAAACAGTGAGCTGATTTTACGGGCCAGTGGCAGAGGTCCTCCGAATAAGCTGGTTTGTCTAGGCTCATCAATACCTATAAGGTGATATAATAGAATGTGGAATATGGTTCAAAATTTGTCGTTCGATGATGCTACGTTCGGCAGGGACGATAAATCAGGCCATAAGCATAAGGTAGAACCATGTTCTTACACTTTCATTTCGTACTGATTCAAGGATAGCCTTCTTTTTCATTTTATTTGTTAATATTTCATATACAAAAATCGCGAATCACTTCAACTATCAGCTTTCTCGCCTTATAGATATCAGTAGCAGAACGAGGAATACTGTGTAATTTGTCAGATATATCGATTAACTTCGAAGTGCAAGTGTGTGATGATCAAATCATAATAAATGAAGAACACTAGTGTTGCATTTCTTTAGTCTTTAAAGTTTCATTTCAATGCTTTGAAAATTATAACGGTTTAAAAAGCATCGTCTCTATGAGTCATTACTCTTAGATTTTTCAAACAATGTATAGAACATCGTGGATAGAAGGATAAAAATTATTTCATTTTTTTTATGAAAATCAATCATTATGTACTTTACGCAATTTATTCTTTATTCTTCCTCATTGTACTATTTGGCACCGTTCATAGTTTTGTGGCGAAGGTATTTTTCCTTGTTAATTGAAAATATTCTTAAATTCAATGTAACTCACTTTGACAAATTATACATTCTAATTAAATATTTTTCCATACCGTTGTCATAAAGGGCAGGTAACAGCCTCTCAAACGGGGTAAATGATCGGCCCCATAGCTTTTTGTTGAGATTATTGCACGAGCCGTCTATGGTCCTGTACCTGGAAGTCGCAGCTTCGATACAGTCTGGAACATTGTCAAAAGGACATCCGAGTTCCGGAACTGAAATTCGACTGGATAATTGTTGATTTATGTTCTCTTTTGAAATGGCGAGCCTGAGGATAGAAAAACGACTTACATTTCCAAATATACAAGCACCTTATTAGCTATGCGAACTCAGCGAAATGGTTGAGTATGATAATACAACCGCGATAACAAGATATACAGCTTGCAAAACAAGATTCGAACGCGCATGAGCAAATTCATAGCTACTGAATGGTCAGCAAAAGCTAGCAATGGCGGCGCGGGCAGGTTGCCAAAGTCGCCAAAATGAATAATTAAATTTTCACCAAATATAAAAAGATCATGCAGACCCTCCACCCTCTACAACTGACACAACAAATAAGGATAAAATTACAATTCATAAAATCCTTATAATACAAAGTCCCATGTTTGTTGTGTATAAACGGCAATTTAAAATCAATACCAACACCTGTTTGACTAGAATATCAAAACAGACACATCTTGCACAAAATAGAAAACTCTGGCTTAGTCTTTATCCTAAACCCGAAGGTGTGATGGAAAACAAATGTTAAAGAAAAGAGGTAGTCGATAAAACAACAATACCAATACTGAGTAATTCTCAGCAGACGAATAAATATTTTCGCTTGACTTATAGACTTAGGAAATTGTATTTGTTCTGGAAAAATCCAAATTATCACATCTGTTTTTCTTGAATCTTGTATATAAATTTCTGTCAAACACTCAGTTTGTTTACTTCATTTTTTTAATTTATATGATGAAACTTTCATTTGATGTTATTTATTTCTCCCTGTTACAGAAACCTAAGGCATAACGATTACGTTCTGATGGCAAAACGAAACAACTTGTAAATTATAATTCGTACACAGAATTTGCAGTCACTCTTGTATAAATAATTGGAAAACGTATCTGCCCCAAGGTCTCATATTATCCTAAATTTAAACAGTACAAACACACATTTGTCTTTCCTTGTGTCCCGCTTACAAAACAAGAGGTCGCTAGTTCAAAAAGTGCGGCAACTACCCACATTTTTAAAATCATTTTCTGTACGTTTTGATCAAAATGTCTTTTAACATTTTCACATCCCAATTTTGTTTGTATATTTTTTAATCCCCTTCCAAGGAATGTCAATTAGTCCAGCTAGTTAATAAAATGCACACGTCACAACCCTAAGGCTATTCAGTGCGAGCTATATATTAATGACATTAGCCCCCAGCCATAATTCATATTACACCTAAGACAGTGTTGACGGAGTAGCTGAAAACCACAATACGTGTATTTTCTTAACAGCTTAGACCAGGGGTGTGCAATCGTTTTGGCTCGGGGGCCACTTTGTGGTAGCGGATTTTAGCGGAGGGTCGCACCGTTTAAAATGATTGTATTCTTTAGTTAACATTACATTTCATTTCAGAAAAAGTATAAATGGCATCATAAAAATCAATAAATAAAACTTAAACAAAAGCGGTAGTTTTATTAAATTTATTTATTGTGCTAATGTCATTATTTAGATTTCTAGCTGCTAGCACATTTAATTATAGAGTCAGTTTAATGAGACAAGTGCACCCTATCACACTTTTTTACAATTTGTTTGAAATCGGGAGTGTAGTTGCTTGTTGAGATTCTCATCACTGCCTGCAAGTTTATGTCTGTCAAAGAGCATCTGTATTTACTCTTGTTGATCTTCATGCAAGAAAAACTTTGCTCACAAATATATGTAGATCCAAATATAGAGAACATTTTCCCAGCAAATTTTTTCACATGGGAATTTTTCAGCAGACAAAGACTTATAAAAGTCAACTAATGTCACAGTATTAAACATTTCTTTCACTGTGTGATCTGACTGCATGTCAATTAGTTCAAGCTGCAGCTCCTCAGGTGCTGTATCAATATCAGCAGTGATAGGAGAAGACAGCAAATTAAATTTAGGCTCAATCTTCTTGAAGTCCTGAAATCTTGTGACCTCGCCCTCCAAACTCTGCAAATGATCCCTAATCTTAGCGGAATTACTTTCAGGCACTTTATCTTTTCCTAATAAAGGGAAATGACAAAACTTGCCCTCACCTGCTTGCCTTGCAAATAGACCTAGTTTTGCATTGAATGATTTTACATGCTTCCACATTTCATGTGCGAACAACCTCTTTCCCTGCAATGTCACATTCAGTTCATTCAATTTCTCAAATACATCAGCTGCAAACATCTCGTATCTCCACTCCTCACATCCCATTTTGGTCACAAAATCACAAGAAATCCCCTTCATATCCAGAAATAAGAGGATTTCATTCTGCAATACCCAGACTCTTTTTATCACTTTGCCCAAGCTCAACTACCTCACACTGTTGTGGTAAATTACATCTTCATAACCTGCCTCCATATCCTCAAGCATTGATTTGAACTGTCGATGGTCGAGTGCCCTTGCTCTGATTATGTTCACCACACCTACAACAGGTTCTATCACATGCTTTAAGTCCAGTGCAGCTTTACAAAGGCTTTCCTGATGCAAAATGCAATGAAATGACAAGACATCACTGTCTGTGCCTTGTACTTGTAACTTGTTTTTTAAAAGCCTAACCATACCCACATTTTTTCCAGTAAAAGCTCTGGCCCCATCTGTTGTAATGCTTGCCATTCTATTCCATGACAAGACACTTTTCTCAACACAATTTACAGCACACTCAAACAAGTCCTGACCAGTGGTTGTACTTTTCATTGATTCCAGGCCTAGTAATTCCTCTGTGATGACAAAATGTTCATTAATTCCACGGATAAAAATGAGTAACTGCGCAGTGTCTTCATTATCAATGCTTTCATCCAGTGCCAATGAAAACCAAACAAAATCTTTGCTCGTGGTCTTCAGCTGTTCTGTTAGTTCGTCACTGAATGAGTCAATGCGGCGCACTATAGTCCTTCTTGACAATGAAACGTTTTCAAATTTGCTTCTAACATCAGGACACAATACGCTTGCACAATCTACTATACACTGCTTAACAAACTCGCCATCCAAAAAAGGCTTGTTGCGTTTAGCGAGGTTGTAGGCTATCATGAAACTGACCTCTGTAGCACTATCATGAAGTGTTGATTGCTTTGTAAATAATGTTTGTTGCTTCAACTTTGTAACACAATCTGCAGCTTTCTTCTTGCGTTCGTCCTCAGAAATTTTGCCGATAAAATCGTTATGTTTTGTTTCGTGGTGTCGTTTCAGATTGTACTCCTTAAATACGGCAATCGTTTCATGACACAGTAAACACTGCTTTCTCGTCTGTATTACCAAAGAAATATTTGTGTGTCCATTCTTCATTAAACACACGAGATTCATCACCAATTTTACGCTTTTTACAGTTGCAAAGATAAAATTGAAATAAAACTGACAAACCGGAAAAGTGCGTATTTACACTGCCTGCGCACGCGCATTGATGTAGCCGCTCTAATGGAAAACACGAGACGAACTTTCGGTCGCGGACATGAAGCAAATCTCAGTTCAAGGCGGGGTTTTCTGAATGTCTTGGCGGGCCACAAAAAACTCTGGTGGGCCGCATGTGGCCCGCGGGCCGCACTTTGCCCACCCCTGGCTTAGACTGATTGAGTGCCTGTATGACAATTCCTGCTGACAATTTCACCACGGGAAATTGGAAACGGTTTGATTCACGGGAAAAAGTAAATCTCCATGATATTTGTAAGCCATTTATGGCCATACAATTCAACTTTTGATATTCATCAAACTATATTATTTGTCTCCCTCCATCATTTTCCGTAGTAGTAGTAGTAGTAGTAGTAGTAGTAGTAGTAGTAGTTTAATAACTAATATTTCACAGAAAAGAGCAGGTAAGAAAAATAAAAAGGGTAATAACTGCACGTGATTTTAAAAATAAATTTGGATGCAAGGGCTGTTTTCACCCACTTCTCAGCTGCAGATTTCGAAACTCCCGAGAAAAGCTCTCCGAATGAAGCTATTTCTATGGCTTGAGGACTAGTAAACAGATGCGGTCCAAAGAAATCCGTATTCCTCACGCCTACCTGGTCAATACCTAAATAATAATAATAATAATAATAATAATAATAATAATAATAATAATAGTTAGGATGATATAACTACTACTATTACTAATGTTAATCATAATAATACTAATTAATGATAATAACAATAACAATAATAGGAAAAATAGCTACAACGTATTTCAAGAAATCACCAGATCATGGTGCATTGATTTTCGTATGTTGGTTATGAATTATCACATACAATAAATATTTATATCTACATGTTTAAAATATGTTTAGAAAAGTTTTCAGAAAGTATTCGAACTTATTCGACAAAGTTTTATGAAGGGTTTTAATGGACTCTACTTATTTTAATGTGATAATTTAATACAAGGGGAAGGTAGTTTCTAATCCAAAAGAATAAAGTGTATTACCCTTTCCTTGTCATGATGTAACTTTTTAAAATGCTATGCAGACCCATTGAAGTTAAGCAACTTATAGATTAAATACATTGGACACCCTTAGCATAAAATCAAACAAAATTCTCCGATTGTGTGTCATGATTTACTTTAATTATTTAAGACATTTTCACTTTCAGGACTTCTGAAATTACTCAGCATATTAATACTTATAAAATTCTGTTATACAGTTCATTTATCGTAATGAAATACAACAACCAAAACATTAAACTGTTATTGTTGTAGTAGGGATAAACGCAATTTTTTAAGCACAATAGAGGCTATATATGGCGGCCAATATAAATTTTGAAGGAAGAACCTTGGAAACACCAGGGAAGAACCACCGACCAACATGAAGTTACTGACAAGCTTTCTCAGTACCCACGTTAGCCGAGCCTGCGATTCGAATCCACACAGACAGATGTGAGAGCGATCTAGACAACTCAGCCACTCGAGGACCCGATCTAAATTTGTGCATACAAGATAATGATTTGTGAATGATGCCTATTGAAGAATAATATCAAGAACAAAGTGTGTAAGGCTCAACATACCTTTGTCGAAGAAAGATTTATCTTGACTGACAGCCGCTTGAATGTTACTCTTTATGCTTGGCAGAGATGCTGAGACAGTATTTGATAAGATAACCTCTTTTTGAATTTGTTCGTTAGCCGTGACGTCCAATTTCTGAAAAAGAGTTTGGGCTTCATCCAAAGTCTGTCCATGCGAACATCCTAATAAAACCAGACCGCTAAGTATTGAAAGAAACGTCCGGTGTATTACCCTGAAAAGAAGAGACCAATATGTTAATTCATGCAGTATGCATTCACGCCGGTCATGCTGATCGTTTGAATGGCAGCGGCTTGATGAAAATGGAATGACGTATAGAAACGGAAGAAAAATTATTCAAATATATTGTTAAAAGAAATACATTAACTATTATTAGAAAGATGTAGAGTAATTAAATATTGATTAAAATTTACCTTTCTCCCATATCAGATCGAAAACAACTATCGTCCATAAAAATGAATCAACCTCTCAAAAGTACGTGTTAATGAACAGTCAGTACCGGTTTTCTTTGTTATGTGAGTAAGTGTTAATGATCACTCAGTGCCGGTTTTCTTTGTTCTGTGAGCAGTCTAGTTACTTATATACTACATTAGGAAGATTACCTACCTTCCCGGAAATAGCTTCCAATCATCAAGAACAATTTCAAACTAGGATCTTCCAGGTCAAAGTAACGAAACAAAAAGAGCCTTTCTCTTGTCGTGGAAAATTTAGATATAGATATAGATATAGATATAGATATATTGATATAAATGTGTGTGTGTGTGTGTGTGTTCTCCTGCTATCTTATCACAATGTAAATTTTAAATTTGAAGGTATCGAATTTTTAAAACAATAGTGAACCGAGCAATTGAAGAAGAAAAGGTTAAGTCAAAATCATATCCATTTTCATATTGAGGACAAACAACAAAGAAGAATTGAAAAAAAAAATTTGAAACCTATTTACCAGATATTTTTCATGTTCACTTCAGGGGGACGTGCTTCAAGTAACGTCCGACAAAGAAAGGCTATGACATTATGTAACAGGAATACGTTCTCATTTATTGATTTCATACTGTCACAGTAATGTAGCATGTACACTGTATGTATGTATGTATGTATGTATGTATGTATGTATGTATGTATGTATGTATGTATGTATGTATGTATGTATGCATGCATGCATGCATGCAAGCAGGCAGGCATGTATAATGTGTGTGTGTGTGTGTACATGAAAACACATACACATACACACACATACATGCATGCATGCATGCAAGCAGGCAGGCATGTATAATGTGTGTGTGTGTGTGTACATGAAAATACATACACATACACATATGCACACACATACACACATCTATACATATATATGTGGAGCAATATTAAATCATTCTCAAATGAAAAAAGATAGCAAAAGGTGACACTTTTATTATATGAGCCAGAGAGCATTATATCTCCGTGATCTGTCATACAACAAAATTGCGGAATTTGACAACACCAGGATGGCCTTTTGTTTATGTTTGTTTTTTAAATTAATTATTTTTTTAGCTTAACTAGTTATTATTGTTGCTATGTTATGACATTGTTTGAGAGTAGGGCATGCATTTTATTGTAAAATGAGGTTTCGCCTTTTGCCGTCAACAACATGAGTTTATCCCATACATCATCGTCGATAGACGACAAGCAATCTACTCTGCTTCCAAGATGTATGTATGTATGTATGTATGTATGTATGTATGTATGTATGTGAATGTATGTATGAGTGTGTGTGTGTGTGTGTGTGTGTGTGTGTGTGTGTGTGTGTGTGTGTGTGTATGTATGTGCCACAGAATTAGGAAACAAATAACTTGGTTATGCCTTAGACATATTTGACTACTTTTCGTTGTACATTGCGTGCATCATTATCTATGGTGAATAAGTGTTTTTCCAGGTTAGCGACGGAACTAACATGTATCTCGCCGGAAATTACTTGCGACGAGGGACATTATAATCATGATATAAACGGGCATTTTACCCTGAATATTACTCACTGTCCTATGGATTTAAGCAAGATCAATTTATAACCGAGACACTGGTCGTTTTTGATCTTGTCGTTCAGTACACCTTTTGCATTGTATGCTTACGACATAGGGGTGAGTGTTAAATTTATATTTTATTTGATATGCGAAGCTTATTGAGTTTGTAATGTCATATCGTGTAATGATTAATTTATTACAACGCAGATTTGAAACGTTGTGAACTGAATTATAAGCTGCTATTAGAATTCAATGTGTTAGTATTTTCCAGAACTCAGTATTATTACCAGTTTGGTTTTATTGTAGCTGACGCGTAGAGCTGTCTAGAGCTATCCATATGTGTGTACGTATGTCTATACATGTGGTGGAGCCACGACTGTAGACGTAGCTAATTCAAGGGTGATGTATGCTGTCTGTACGGGTGTATACGTATGACTACATGTGGTAGACCCATGAAGGGTGCGAGCGGCCGATAAAAATTTGGGCTAACCCATGGACTTGGTGAAACTGTGCGGTATATCAGGTTATGAATCGTACGACTTTACAAGGGTCAAGAAGAATGTTTGTTTTCTCCGATTGTTTTAATTCGGTACATTTTCATTTAGATGAGTTTATTTAAAATATTAGTAGTATTCTAGAAGATTTATTTGAATCTCACCTACAGTGCAGAACATTTGAAACCTATTAGAATACCTTGAGATTGTTTGAATCTTTATGGTAGGCCATACGTGAAATTGTATGAATATCTTACAGTGCATATGATTTGAAACTTTTTTTTGAAATCCATGAGGATGTATAGAGTGACTGGATCAATCGTGTGTCTATACCATGTGAGAATCATTACATTTAACCATATTTTTTCGTAACTAATTAAGTTTATAAATTTCCATCTTTAAGACATTGTTTTGAGTTATTCATTTAGTCATAAACTCGCTGTTTCTTTTCTGCGACTGTATAGAGGTATGGGTATGGTATGTTATTCCGTCTTAGACAAACATAGTGCGTTTTGAACATTATATTTGTTTGTTTGTTTGATTAGGATTTTTAACGTAGCTTTAACAATTTTTCAGTCATATCGCTACGATGTCTGCAGTGAGGCAGTTTATAGTGATGACTAGCACTGAGACGTCATGCCGCAGACATGTAGCATGATGTCTCACCCAGTCACATTATCCTGACACCAGGCCGACCAGTCCTAACACTAACCTCTTAATCTTAATGCTGAGCGTCAAGCGAGGCAGCTGTTAGTACCATTTTTGTAAGTCTTTGGTATGACTCGGCCGGGGATCGAACCGACGACCTCCCGCTTCCGGGGCGCACGCTCTAACCACAAGGCCACCGGAGCGGTTACATTATATTTGTAAACTTTCCGTTCTGAATTCTTCTTTGACTCTCTAACTCTTATCCAAATATAAGAATTAGCCCTCAGGCAGCTGCTACAGCTGACATTAATGCAGTTTTGTAACTGATTTCGTAGAAGTCTACAATAAACAACATGTATATTTACTTGGAAAAATTACTTGTAAAATGTTTTTATCCAAATAATATACTTTTAAAACGAAAGAAGTGACAATATCATGTAAATATTAAAAAAATCCTTGTTAAAACTGTTTTAATTGTTTGTGCAGGGACCTTGTGTGTATTAACTAGTGGTATCATGAAATGCCCATCAATTCATAATTTGCATTTCTGTTCTTTTGTTTTATCAATTTTTCACAGGACAATCATTAGTTTTGCTTGTCAAGAATTGTCAATTATTTTTGCACGGTGGATCGACGAACTATCGCTAGTGACAACGATGAAATCTATTGTCAAATAATTGCTAATGTAAACATAGGAAATCAAACGTTCTTTATGCTGCCGAGTTTTCGTAGTTATATTACCCACTGTAACAGAATTGTTACTGAGTGGTTGGTGGATTAAATGAAGAACACAAAAGCAATATGTGAAAGATGATGTAAATTTATGAAATAAAGTATTAATGAAAAATAATATTGTATCAAAACAATAACTCGTGCGTTCAACCCACAATCACACTTAACCACCATTCACCATTTAAAAATAAATTAAATATTAATACAAAAAAAAACAGATCCAAGGAACCTCCTGGACTAAACAAATGTTTCAAATAAAATGGAACCTTTACAAAAGTTATATTATCGTACGTATAGATTGCGATAACAAATACAAACATCAAACTATATTATCGCACGTATGGATTGCTACAAGTACAAACATCTACATGTATTAAATCAAGTTACTAACTGTTATTGAGATTCATCTAATCCCTTGGAATACTACTGTGGATCAAAGTAACTACGTGTAAATATAACAATGTATTCAATTGTAACCACAATTGAAACACACACATGCGTCTCGACCCAGTACAACCGTACGATTCACAAACTGTTGAATCGCCGCACAGCTTCTCCGAATACCTAGGGTTGACCCAATACTTTTATCGGCCGAATGCCCTTTACGGATCCACTACAGTTATACGTACAGACAGCATACAGCACCTACTAGAACCACCGGTCCTAAACACTTGGATGCTAACCCGGACGTTTACACCTCTAGACAGCTCCGACACTCGGACATTTAGACTTCTAGATTTCCGGATATTTTACACGTCTCGATAGATATCCTCAGACATCATGACCTCCTGTTTACGCCAGATACAAACGTAGACTGACAGACAATTAGACAGACAGTCTGACACGTCAATTTGATCGCACATTCACGGCACAAATCTATCACATTCAGCTACAATAAAGAAACCAAACTAATAATAGTAGTTTCAAAAAAATCTAAAATTTAGATTACGCTATTACATTTAAGGTCAAATAGTGACGAGTAATTCCAAATATTCAACGGTTTAAATCTGCATTGTAATAAAGGCATCATTACATGAAATGATAAACTGAATAAAATTCACTTTAAATAAAAGAAAATATAAATTGAACACTCACCCCTTTGGCTGGAGAAAGAATGACTAGCTATCTCTCCTTTGACAAGATACTTTTGACTCTTAATCTTTTAAGAAATATTCTGCCTTGTATGTCAACAAATAGGTGAGCAGAATTCAGGGTAAAATTCCCGTGCACCCCGTGATTATAATGTTCCTGGCTTCAAGTCATTTCTAGTCAGGTACATGTAAATCGCTACACGTCGCTTACCTTGAAAAACAATTATTCACCCCAGGTAACGCATGTACGACGAAAGACAAAAATGGTGAAATTAGTTTGTATTCAAGAAGAAATAAATTCAATTTTCGCCTAATTCTGTGACACCCACAACATTCCAGTAATGTTACTCCTGCAATATCCATAAACACATCCAAAATATGTGGACATTATGTATTTAAACCAATCGAATACAATAGAACTGCGTCCTTGACAGGGTGATGAAAGTTAAAAACCAAATCAGATCTATTTTTAATGCGGGAACCCTAGCATGGCATCGGACAAGATGGCGAGATATTTGTTATGTCCTCTAAAAATTAAAACTTAAATCCTCACTCCTTTCTATATACAGAATATTTTCATATCGCTGGTTTGACATTTATGTAGCAAATTATAACGCGGACATTCAGTTGTGTATATATATATATATATATATATATATATATATATATATATATATATATATATATATATATATGTGTGTGTGTGTGTATATATATGTGTGTGTGTGTGTATATATATGTATATGTGTGTGTGTATATATATGTATAATGAGATACAGTGGACGATCGTTTAGGATGTCAACTGCATGTAAAATGAAACACTAGCCAAGAGTTTGTCATCTCTTGTGTATACATGAAGGACACGGGTCAATCATTTAGGATGTTATCTGCATGCATAATGAGCGACAGTGGCCAATTATTTAGGATGTCGACTGTATGTGCCCAATTATTTAGGATGTCAACTGTATGTATGATGAGAGACATTGGTCAATATATTTAGGATGTCGACTGTATGTGTTAATGAGACCCTGGATAGTTTTCTTTTTTGATGTCATTTGTATATACGAGATATAATGGTCATTCATTTGGATGTCATCTGTCTTGATTAATTATTGATGTTTGGGTGATTGCTCTGTTAAAGAACTGAATTGAAAAAAAGGGAATACACCCTATTACATTGTTTATGTACTAGTGATGGTTCTGTTAGTTAAAGAAACGATTTTGTCTAAACTGAAAGAAAGAACAAAACTTATAAATTAAAAGCTCATTTATAATCGCTGAGTTATTTACATACATGATTTCAAAACCATGGCTCGGTACCTTTACCATAACACTATTAAAGCTCATTTTGGGAGTATAATATGTTACGGTATACTGATTGCAATCTCCGTCAGCCACCCGACTACACTCTCTCTCTCTCTCTCTCTCTCTCTCTCTCTCTCTCTCTCTCTCTCTCTCTCTCTCTCTCTCTCTCTCTCTCATATAATGTAGTCACAATTATATGTTCTTTTTCAGTTATTTGTCTTTATCATTTCCTCCAATCATTCCAGGGCTTTCTGCAACTGTCATTTTTAATCACCAACATTGTATTAACTGAAACTCTAGTGCTATTAATGACAGTAGTGTACTATAAATCTGATTACTAAATCATGTACTAACTGTATATCTAATTGCTAAATCATGTACTAACTGTACATCCATGCTACTAGTACTAACACATATGCTTACTTTATAGTTTGCTCATCATCATCAGTCTCTTGACGTAGTGTGGTCATTGGGGCAATGTGCTGCTGAACATCTGACTAGTTTCATGAACACCTTGGATTGTGTGCCAATACCTGTATCTCGTACAAAACAAAATTCCTGGTCCATTCTGTGATGTTGTCAGTCCACTTTTTCTGTGTACCTCTTCTTCTGCCACCTTGGACGATGCCCTGCAGTACTGTTGTTAATAGATTGTTGGCTCTAGTGCCATGGTCATACCATTACAGCTTTTTCTTTTTGACAGTGGTGAGATGATCATATTGGTATATTTTGTGCCTGATGGTGTTACCCACTTCATTTGTGATGTGGTCCATGTAAGAGATGCCGGGAACGGTTCTGTAACATC
Source organism: Unio delphinus (assembly GCA_029339505.1). Classification (NCBI taxonomy): domain Eukaryota; kingdom Metazoa; phylum Mollusca; class Bivalvia; order Unionida; family Unionidae; genus Unio; species Unio delphinus. The sequence goes on along the minus strand of JAQISU010000061.1, from coordinate 668,764 downwards.
TTTTTTCACGTGCCTGGATTATTTATTGTAGTTAATCTGTCGGGGTCCAGTGCTCACATGAATACAAAGAGATGGAGATGACTAGTGCTCAAAATAGTCTAATATTAGTTTTCAGACTAGTTTTCTCTCCAGGTGGGTCGTAGCTTTGAAATAGCTGCCGTCGTTTGTGCTGCTCGTGATAATGTGTCTGCTTTTGATCCATCGGCCGTGATTATGAAACCAATATATTTGAATTGGCCCACTATTTCCAGTTCCTGTCCTCTCACTTTAATTTTGGTTGAGATTTGTTTGCCATTATTTGTAATCAGCTTTGTCTTCTCGGCACTTATCTCCGTGTCAAATCTGGAAGATGTTTCCTCCAGGTTCTTCACTAAGGTGGCAAGCTCATCTTTACTGCTTGACAGCTCATCAATGTCTTCTGCAATGCGGATGTTGATGTTACGCCTCCAATGCTGACTATCCCACAACGGTTTTCCAGGGCTTCGTTCATGATGCGCTCTAAGTAGATGCTGAAAAACGTGGGTGACAGGAGACAGCCTTGCCGTACTCCAGCTGTTGTCTTGAACCAATCCCCCACATAACCTTGAGCAGTTGCTGCACTGGTAGCCTTGATGGTATTGGTCAACGTTTGACCTATGTTGCACTTCTAAATTGTGACTCACAATGCCTCATGCCACACTATCAAAAGTCAAAAGCTTTTTGAAACCTATGTACAGATGATTGAAGTCTTGTTAATATTGCAAGTACTTTTCACACAGAACTTAGAGATTTAATAGTTGCTTTATTGTTCTTCTTCCACATTGTGACCCTGCCTGGTCTTGCATTATTATTTGTTCTGCTTCTGCTTTCAGTCAGTTCAAAAGGATCTTCAGCAACAACTTACTTGCATGGCTGATCAAAGGGATAGTTTTGTAATTTCGGCACAGATATAGATTGCCTTAATCAATGACTGGGTCCACTGTGTTGGCCATTCACCTTTGTGCCAGATCTTGTTGCAGAAATTTGTTAGTAGCTTAATCGCTGATTCCCCCCGCCCCCGCATTTTTTGATAAGTTCAGTTAGGATGTCGTCTACTCCATCTGCCTTCCCATTCTGTAGTGCTATTATTTTGCTGACTCCATCTCTTCTTTGAGAATGGGAAACTTATTATTTGTGGGGTTTGGAACTTCAAGGTTATCTGTGTCCTGTGGACGTATGGTTGTAGTTCTTTACAATACTCAGATCATCTGTCTGCAATGTCACTTGCTTATGAGAGCCATTTTTCAGGTTGGTTCTGTCTGGTGAGGTCTTTTACAATTTGGAATGCCTTTCCACTGTTACTCTGTATTTATTACATATAAATATAGAGCAAGTGCACATAAATAGAGAAGTCTAAAATATATTTTGCAAATGTGTTGTGTGTAATTCATACATTAGCACGTGACTGGATTGAACACTAACAATAAACGGATAGGTCTGTATCCATCAGCTGTATATCATTTGATACATACCTGTTTTTGTTCAAAAACGATTATTTGATCTCTAACGATAAAGAACCATTCATCCAAGTTGTGACACATTCTTTGATTTGTCATCAGAGTAATTCTTAACATATATATACTTGTGATAAATTATTTGTTGCACAACTCGACCCTTTTAGCAATTAACGTACTGGTGTTTCTTTTACAATATATTGTGGTACAGATTTAGAATAGAAACTACACGAAGTCTCCAATGCAACACAGAGAAAACATGTAACTGTCGATATAATTTAAATCAAAAATATTTTAAGAATTGATAAACTGATAGAAGTTGAATGGAGCACTACACATGGTGACATTATAATCTAGACTATAACACTATATACACGTACCAGCATTAATGTGTAGAATACAGCAGTAAATATAATGACATTATGAATAGGGCTATAACACTACACATACCGATATTATCATGTATACTAAAGCGCTACACACCTTGACATTATGAATTAGACTATAACACTACACATACCGACATTATTGTGTTGCATACAGCAGAAAATATGACATTATGATATAATTTTAAACACTACACATACCCATAGTATGTAGACTAAAACACTACACATGTATCATTACGATCTAGACTAGAGCACTACACATATTGCAATTATCTGCACTAGAACTCTACAAATACCGACATTATGGTGTAGACTAGGAAAGTGCACGATAATTCTGCCTTGTCATTTATATAGTGTTAGGACATCATTTGAAGTGTTTAGAAACGCTTTGTTGATTTCAGCCATAGTAAAATAAGAACATGCTCTGAAAATATGAACTTCCATTGGTGCATTGGTGTTCAAAATATCGGAAGCTCAGTGTATGCAAGTATTATTTGTGAGCAGTGGTATTAACTGGGATAATTAACGACTTTCACCTAACACTGGAATTTTTTAAAAACTATTAGCACCACTGTTGTGATGGATAGAATAACACATAAATTAGTTTTTACTTGGAAAAGCGTTCCTACCTCGAGTAATCGGGACCTTCGAGAATTTATTTGCCTTCATGCTTGTGCGAGATTAGTCCACATCAACTTTTTGAATGTCTAAGATAGGTCGAGGACAAACGAGTGATCGTAAGTCTCAAGGCACTGAGATGTAATACAAAGTTTCATATGTTTTGTTTCATAATCACATTGAATATTTGCAAAATCTTCAAATTCATGTCGTTACGTTTAGACGCAATCCTAATGTTTTTTTGCGAGCTGTGTTTATCGACCAAATCTTACAGTGGTGCACATTCATTCTCAATTTAGGAAACTAGTAGTTAAAGCTCAACAAAGATAATTACAATACATACTTGCTTGTCGAAGTTCATCTGTATCGAATACTCAAAGTACATTTTCATTAAATAAAGAAAATTACAATAAACTGTGCTTGTCGAAGTTCATCTGTATCGAATACTCAAAGTGCGTCTTCATTAAATAAAGATAATTACAATAAACTTTGCTTGTCGAGGTTCATCTGTATCGAATACTCAAATTACGTCTTCATTAAATAAAGATAATTACAATAAACTATGCTTGTCGATCACCAAAGATAATTACAATAAACTTTTCTTGTCGAAGTTCATCTGTATCGAATACTCAAAGTACGTCTTCATTAAATAAAGTAGTGCGCACATACTGTTGCAAAAATAAAAGACCGGACACTCTAACGAGAAAGTAGTATTCACTTGAATTCTTTGCATGAGAACTTTGGTCTCAGTTTGCCTACAAGTCTGCCATGGATCAATCGTAAGGGCAGGTGGCAAAGAAATCCCAGTTAGGATGATGTTTGCTGACTGCTGAAGGGTTCTTGTATTGTATCATTAAAGGCAAACAGATTATATAGTGGATTAACCCTAGTTAGTGCAAAAGTTAAATGCTTGATGTCAGTAAGTTAGCTTGAAAATATATCCAGTATATGTGTAATGTCTTTTAAGTAGAATTTATTTTTTTGGTGTGGAATTATATTCCCTTTGTGAATAGTGGATCAGTATCACGTGTGCAACATTAGAAAGTGGTTCGTATAAGGATACAATGTGGTAAAAACACTTTTCAACGGTTTTAGAGAATAACTTGTTTTGGAATATTTCGGGTTTTTGAATGGTGGTAATATTACTCAGTGGATTGGTGTAAATGAAAGACATATATCCAATATATTTGACTTTTGAGTCTTTGTCACACTCTGTGTATCTGTTTGTTGTAAAACGTTATTTTTTTTTGGTGTTTAGAAGCGCATGCCATATTTTCTTGACATTGCTATCGTTTGTATAAAATCTTTATTTTAGTTTTTAAAAGTTTCTGATTCTTAAAGACATTGTAATGTTTCTTGTATAAAGATACTTCCTTGTTGCACAATAGGTTCCCGGTATTTTCCCTCTTTGAATCTTCTAATTTATTCACTATATCGTTCCCTCGAAATATCCCTGATTATTTTAATATATTCTTTAAAATTAGCATCGTACCTTCTTACAAATAAATATTTATTAACTGTAAACCCGATTTCAACACCTTGTATATTTATGCATTCAGTAGGCATAGGTTGTGAAAAAAAATCCATAGTACAAGTCTAGTTCTTGCGTTATTTATTTGAAATTACTTTCACTAGACATGACTTCTTTTTCATGTTGTAATTTATTGCATCAATTAGTAAGGTTTTCTAATATACATACCAATGTTCTGCTTTCATTGGAGTTCTCCTGAATCATTTACAAATATAGAATTTTTTTGTGTATATGAGTGGAAACTCCTGAGTGGAAACCAGCAATTTTTGTAAAAGTCACCAAATATTTTATTTCCTAAGAATACAAAATTAATGATTACAAAGAGAACATGCATTATTGTGAATTAAATCCTAAATAGTCCAACAAGTTCCATCACGAGTCCTAATTAATAAAGTTCTAATAAATTTAAACTCTAGTTTGAAACAAGGTGTTGATGTGCACGCATTCTTGAATGTACTTATGTACTAGTAATCTGAAATGTGATGATCTAACAATCTTCCAAAATAAGAATAATAATATACTCAAAGATATGTCGGAATTCACTCTAATGCCAAGTTAATGTGTCTGTCTAAGAATACCATTAATATCACGTGGTCTTTTTAGTGATTAAATAATCTGAATAAATATTTTCACCCAAATGAAAGCAAGAATGAATAATTATTATATAATCAAGATTATTAGACCTAAGACACAATTACCATTTTTTTGATATACTATGACCAAATGGAATTTTCCATTCTAGACAATTGTAAATTCTTTTCAATATACGATATGTTACTAAAATTACATAAAGGATGTGGTAAGCATTAAGTAAGATAGATTTCTTTTTAATTATAGAGAATGGCAATCTTTTGTACACAGACGCAAATAAATACGTTTACTTATTTTGATAGTGATCCTATGAGTTAACCCACGCTCTTAAAATAATATTAGTTGTGTATTATTGTTTTAAACAAAAAAAAAGAAAGAAACGGTACTGGTCAGTTACACAATGGTCATGATTGAGGACAGGCCCAAGTCCAAAATGCAATTAAATATAACATATACATGGACAGAAAACTAATAAAAACAAATGAAATATACATAATACCTAACCTCATAAAATGACAGTGGTATACCCTAAATCTTTCTTTAAACTGCTAGGCATATATACGTGCGTAATACGAATATCATCTCCTTTGACGTGCCTAATATTAATATTACTATCCTTCAACAGCAAACTCCACCGTATTCATTTCTGAGTTTTGATTTTCCTCTTCTCAATTAATACAAGGTTTATGCGATCAACGTATACGATAATTTCTTATCTCACCGTATACGACAAAGTCTTCGATAGCTTCTGCTATGACATATATAATTAGGCAGTAATTCTGTCAACCAGCTATATAAAAGAGTATTGGTAAAATTAAAATATGTCACCATTGAATATTCTGAAAGGAAACCAAGAATCATTGAACGTTTCAAGCGAACCTTGAAAGAACGTATGTGGACATATATTTTGCATCATCATGCTCGAAAGTACATTGACTTGTTACACCGTCGTTTGTCGAAAGCCAAAAGAAAGTCATACCACCAAAGTACTGGACGCCATGCAGAAGACGTGACTTCCCAAAAACGAAGTTGTCATATTTAGTCAGTTGTTTGGAACTTCTGTGAATGAATGCAAGAAGAAATAAATTTATAATTGTGCCATTTGTTTCGTGCTGTAAATATAATTAGACACTATTGCGAAATGATATTTTTTGTGTTAGAAGATAAGAATGTGTGTGACTCACCTGTACATAAAAAAGAATCCTCAACTAAGAAGAAAAAGAGCACTTGGACAAAAGTGATTAGTGCTATTACGAAAATAAAACCCCCGATGCGGATGCAGCGTGCGTGACATTATAATTCCTGCAGGAGTTTTATTTCAATGCGCAATGACGATACGATATGGAATGTATTCAGCGAACAGTTTCTCGAGACACCCAAGAAAACCAACATACGTCAGCTCGTCGAGTAAACTTAACCCATCCCCTTCATCGTATTAATTGATTTTTTCCCACAACAGCCACTGTCCATTAAACGTTCTCCAAGCTTTTTTGCAATTCTGTGAGGATGCACAAAGGTCACTACCAAAAAATCCGACATCTACAACAACAGAAATTAAAGTATTTTCGATACAAGATTGACATAAAGGAGCTTTCTGTACTCTGATGTTGTTGAGTACATCGTGTTAGGTAGCGGATCCGCATTGTTGTTGAGAGTCATTCCTATTCATCTGGGATCTTCAGTATCAGCTGTCAAGAATAAAAAAGTAGAAAATGCTAATCAGATTATCCACGAATTTGCACATCTCATTATCCTCCAATCAGTAAATCGTATTTTAACAAGGTAAATACACAAATGGAAGAAATGGGACAAAATATTATATTATCAAACTGAAAGTCACGTCAAGTACCATTTTCGTAAATGGTTCTTGACGGAGTTCTAACTTATGTTTCCGGGGCCCCGAGTGGCCAAGTGTTCTTAATCGTTTTCCGTTACGCATCACCGCCGTCTCATCTCTGTATGCATGGGTTCTAGTCTAAGATTCGGCTAATGTAGTTATGTAAGAAAGCTTGCCAGTAGCTTCTCGTGAATAGGTAATTCTTTCCGGGTGGTTTTTCTCGGGTTCTTCATCCACCAGTAATACTGGCCGCCATGTATAGCCTATCGTGTGCTGAAAAATGGTGTTAAACCCTAAAACAACAACAACAAAAAATTGTTTCCTCCTGTCTCGAGGAATAGTTAGGACAACGAGGACATGTTTTAGTGGGCATTATCAAAAATCGGTTTTTCCTAATGTGGCACCAAACTTGAAACCTAGAAAATATGCATTGATCCAGACTGAATAAAGTTATATATGACCATACGGAAAATAATAGCTATACTCGAGATATATGAAGAGACTTGTAATACATGTCCCAAGTATGATCACAATGTCAAATACAATCGTAGGAAGAAAGAACAGAGGAGAAATGCGAACAAGTCAAATCAAGACACTCACATAGAAAGAACGTTCTAAAAATATTTGCAATTTCAATGACATCTTCAAAGTGAAATTCAAAATGGTTTTGATTTCTGTATTAAAATTTTTATTATCATTATCGTTTTTATTATTATTGATAGTATTATTATTATTATTATTATTATTATTATTATTATTATTATTATTATATACAATTTGAGGGTTGGGAGGGTGTGATTTTTGTCTTATATGAGAAGTACCTCTTTTCTGAGAGTTACGGGTGACTTTTAAATTGATTGATCTGCCAAAGTCGACTGCAGATGCTTTAAATTGTTTCCTTGACTAAGTTCTGTTAGCCCTGGGCAGATGTAATGTTTCCGAATTTGTGTAGTCTACACATCGTGCTATAACAATTTTAATTAGTTCCATTTTCAGTTGTATTAATCACTTTCCTGAACAAATTTAAATTTCCGCCGAAGTCTTTAGCAACCTCTGAATTGAAAAATTTATTTTAGTCTTGGTCATTTATTTTATTTAATCCTCCTTTTTATTTATTTTAGTCTCTGCAAAAATAGATCTTAGTTTTATCTAATGTTAATACGTTTTTTATTGTTGTAATCTCAACTAAATTTCATGACGTTAGCAATTGTGTTATTACCGCTGTCACGGAATTGTATAAGACGTTTTATGTGTTATATACATGTATCAGAGTTTTTGTTTGGAGTACAATGATACTAGAGTCGAGGGTGCTTAATGTATATTGTGCCATATTAAAAAAGTGAGTTCTCACCATCCTATGCCGCACGTGCAACATGCTTTCGATGAGTAGAACCAAATGCTTTCAGTGCACTGACAATATCAGCGACATAGCAAGGAATTTATGATAGTAATAGAAGGGTACATTTTTAAAATATGTTTAGTACGGTAGGATTCTTATCGCGCTGGGTTAAGTTTACTTCTGAGATTTCTTGTTTTGTAATTATTGTGCCGGTAATGTAATCAGAATAACTTACCGTGTATAACGTTATTACAATTGTATGCCCGTGTCATATACAGTACACGATTTTGGAAATGTTTTCAGCTGTCCAGTGTATGGAATGTTCAGAATCTAGAGTGCCTGATGTTGACCGGTGGTGTAAAGAGTTTTAGAGTGTCCGGAGCGTCCGGAAAGTGTAGAGCTTCTCGAGTATTCCAAGTGGCTGGAGTGACAGGATCCAAATTATCCGAGTGATTGAGGTCTACGTGGTGCCAGCAGTAAATCCAACCACATGAATTAATTGTAGCAGCTGTGAAGCTGCATTAACTGTATCAGCTGTGATGCTGAACTTTAGCAGCCGTGGAAATTAAATAAAGTTTTCTGACGAAAGAGTGTATCTCTTTGCATTTAATAATAAAACCCATTTTATCTTTCAGGATTGTAAAGATAAGTTGTATATCTTTTGTTTCGTTTGCATAATTTCAAAATGAGTGAATTCATTTTACTGCATGAGTAACCTTCTACATTGTTTGCTAGCTGAGTTAACTATATCCATCTTTCCACCGTGTAGTCACTTTGAATCATTTACCCATTGTTTTTGTATTTTATAGAGTAACCTGCTTTGTATTTTTCATTATTACATTTGTGCGCTCGTAAGTAAATTATTAAAATCTTTTGATTAAATATACACACACGTATTCATAATCAATTGCACATTCAATTGATTGATTATCAAACTTTGTATTTATATAATTGCCAAATACCACCCGGTTGATGTGTTCCATCCACTTTAGTCACGGACATTTTAGTGTTAAGTTTACTCATTTTGGTTGCTGACTATTTATAAACATTGATACAATATATTTTAACTTTCTGACATCATTCGCGTCTATGGAGATAATGTAATACTACATCTATAAATCTCGGACATGTTCATGCAACCATTAAGCAGCATTCTGACCAACTGACTTCGTTTCTTATTATTGGTGTTTAACAGAATTAAGTTTTGATGGTGATCGCGAGTGATTGTTTTCTAAACGTGTGTTGTTAATAATGTTACCTTGTACACACACAAATACACACGGACACGTTCATACATTACATTCTATCAATACACAATGATTTTCGGTATCAGTGTTATTTAGTGGGTGTGATAGTTGCTCGGGAAGATTGCTTTTTCAGTAGGTGTGGGTAATGGTCAATAGCTGTTGAGTACTAGTCGGTACGTATGGGTACTGGTCAGTAACACTGTATATTGGCGAGTGGTAGTGGTGTTGGTCAGTGTGGATGATTGCAGGTCAGTATCAGCTTGTGTTGATTATTACGAGTGGGTGCGTTTCAGTATGCATGAGTGCTAGTCATTAAAACCATGAATTGGTTAAGACTGCATGTTGGTCAGTTGGTGTGATAGTTGGACAATACGAATGTGCACTGGTCAGTAAGAACTAGTTGTTGTTCAGTATATGTAGTTGCTAGTATATTTGGGTACTAGACTATTGATCTTGGTGTTTGACAGTTGACGCAAATGTTCTTCAATAGTTATACACGATGGGCCTAATTCTGATTAGTTGATGTAGTTTAAACATTATCTATTTTCTAAATATTATATTACTCTATCACATAAAATCGCATTATTGTGTCATAATATTAATTTTCCTTTGCGTTTTAAGTGACTCTTTCTACTTACATCTTTTAGTCCACTAAAACGAAAGTTTTTACAATTGTTGATATATTTTAGTGAGAAAAGATTGCAACCATTTATTCAATTTTAACACCTGGAAAAGGATTTAAATCTAATGACAGTTTATGAATCACACAGCCTAGTAAAAGATTGTAATAGATTACTGAGTTTCGAGATTATGCCTGCATCTGGCGTGTGTTGATTCCAAAATATCGATTTTCTCATCTTCCGATATCTAAGTTTAGATAGGCCAATCACATCGTATTATTTCAATTTCCATTTTCTCAGTTTTCTTCAACACAGACTTGATCAAAATATTGCAACACACTGAATAGTTTTCATCTATCTGCACAGAGAAGTGATTTTCGCGCCATCTTGACAACGTAGAAGTTCTTGGAGGACCAGTACATTTCCAGTTTTGAAATGTATCCAGAATGTTTAATTCATTTAGTACTCTCAAAGACGTTGATAAGGATTAGTTAGGATTCACGTAATACGTATGTAAGTTCCTCTCACATTTTCATTTTTGAGTTTGCTAATTAAATTATATTTATAATTACATGATTGTTTAAAGTGAAAGACAACAAGAACATTACAACAGTTGTATTCTAAACACATTTCGGTGAGCCTTTAAAACTCAGTTAAGATCATTCAGTCTCAAAAATGTTCTGTTTTAAAAAGTACAGATAACTAATACATAGGCTTGTTTGACTCTTTGATTTGTTCGTGGCAGTTTTAGTACATACGTTACTGTAACAATCTGAATAAATTATATTTTGAAAAGCTTTATAAATCGAGTGTATTTTGCTCTCGATAAGCATTCAAGTAATATTTAGTAATTCCTCGACGACGTCTGTATTAATTAAATTAGAACTACACGAAAAAGTTATTTATTTTTTTATTTTGTATTATATAAATAAGTTTTACTGAGAATGACATGAATGAGGTGATTGTTTTAGTTCTCGATTTCACTTTGATTTGACATCACTCTACGTGATATTATACCATTACAAACCATATTTGTCTTGTATGAATAAGGTATATAAAGTTTGTTGGTGGGAAAAGGTATCATCATTATATTAGATTTGTATGAGGTCTTTATTAAAACCGTTTTACTTAAAACAAATTAATACAAGAAACAGTTAAATTATTAAGAAACAGGCAAATCAACTCAGAAATGGTTTGATTATAACATACTCTTAGGACTTTTAAACTGTTTTTCAGTTTTCTCTTCCTGTCACTGAAGATTGACCTTATACAAATAATAGTTCTTATGGTTGAATTGTACATTTAGCCTTATACAAATATATGCATTTATCCACATAAAAAAGTAATTTTAATAATCTTCAAACTTCACTTTTACGAACTTATTAGTGTCAATACTGTTTTTGTTTCCTTCAGTATTATCAACATTTTACGTAAGATCTAAATTTGAGTTTGTTCAAACACTTTGCTGGGAAGGTGGTGCAGGGGAACACATGTCACAATAATAGAGTGCATGTCAGTGGTCACTCAACATAAACAGATATAATTTGGACAGCCTACTAATTGTTAAAAATGAACTTGGAATAAATTAGTACGTGCAGCTGAGACTTTTGTTTAATTGTTCGACCTATGTTGGATGTAAGCTAGATATTCATTGCATTCCTGGGACAGTTTAATATTTTCTGGAAATTTAATGAGTTTTCAGGACTGTATTGTATGTATATAATATTTTCATAACGGTTTTAGGAGTGTGTTTAATGCATACTAGTCATTCACTGACCATTATTAGAGGCACTTTTCGAGAAACAAAATAGTAGACCCACATTTGTTAATTCACGTATTGTACGACAACAATAGAAACTGAACATAAATGAATAATGTTGTACAGGAGATGGTATCATAAAAGTACGTTATTACTATGAAAAACGAAAGTATAGTAGATTGGGAAGGGCGTTATTGCGTATATAACTGTGAAAGAAAATGGAAGAAGGAAAGATTAAACTATATCTCATTTGTTTGATCAGACAAGTTTATACATCATTATATCCGCCGCGATTCAATAATTACAATGAGCACAACTAATGGCTGATATTTTTACTTAACCTTGTTTGCATGAAACAATGAGAGAAAAAGTCGCAAGTCTTGAGGGGGATTTATTGTGTGTATAACCTTAGTAATGGAGAAAACTCGTGTTCATTTTAATAGTATTGCTCACAATAGATACCAAGAGTTAACATTATTCGTTCGTTTTCTATGACAAATATAATTTCATATTACGTTCTTTTAAAAGCATGGTAGTGACTTCAACAGACGTTTGAAATAATAAGTTGAAAAAGCTGCTCCGTTTTACTAAATACGGAATTGAACTTGATATAGTTGTACAAATAGATAGAATCTGCTGTATCTAACGATAGATACACCTACATTACGTTTAATGAAGTTATAACACCTTGAACAATATAATTACAAGATTCTTACCGCCAAACCTGATGATCGCTACAAATAATTATGAATTTATTGTTATACACTGACCTCTTCAGACTATTTTGCTGTCCACTGGGCCATTAGTTCATGCTGTGCCTCCTTGTCATTAACATGAGAAGTACCGACCAGTCTTCTTGAGCGCCACTTACTTGTCATGCTCATCTAGAATGACCTTAAACTGCATCATATAGCATGTGTCGTCTCCCTACGGGGATTTCGTCATGCTTTTTGACTTTCATGTTGAGGCCGATAACATTCATAACAACGAAAAGTTGACCTCATCTATGGTTCAGTTTAAGGTCATTCTAGATGTTGGTAACAAAATCAGCTATAACATTGAACCATACCTGCCTGTGGAAAATCTTCAGAGCTGTTCTAGAGCCACAGGTCCAATTAGAGAGATGATCAACATGACATTCATTGTCCAAGCCAAGACAACATCTGTGATATTACCAATGCACTCGCTGAATATAATGTAGGTGGCACCGTTAGCAGCTACAGCGAGAGAGAGAGAGAGAGAGAGAGAGAGAGAGAGAGAGAGAGAGAGAGAGAGAGAGAGAGAGAGAGAGAGAGAGAGAGAGAGAGAGAGAGACTCTGATCCACCAATTGTAAATCAATTTCAAAATGTATGTGTTGGATGCCATTTTGCCAGTCGGTCAGCAGCAGAATGTCCATGACGCGAGGTACCAATTTCTAGCTAAAACGTTCCAATGTCGCTCCGCATAATATGCATATTTGCATTGCGAAATGACGACGCTTCTGCTTCGAGTATATGCTTTTCTAGCTCAGTTCCACGGTTGTCCGTTACATTCCCTTTAGCTCTCAACTGGTGCGCTACCAAGTTCGGTATGGTCAAGGGCTACAACCTGCACCTGGCCGCTGAGATAGAACTGGTATTGAGGATCGCTGATGAACCACTCTCACCATTCAGCGCGTCATCATATTCACTTTGAGCTTTCTGTTCTGTTCGAAGCAGTTCGTTCAACGTAATGTTAGCTGACATTGCTTAATGCAAAATAATCAATCAATATTACTTTCTCCGGACACTGCGGACTACAGCATAATATCCGAAAGTGAACCCACGAAAAACATCTTCGCTACAAAAATTACGTTGGATTCGTGCATACCAATCAAGCCAAACCATGATGCACATTACATTTATTCTAGTGTCTGCGAGTATTCTGACATGCTCTATCAGGCGCAACATTTGTTTCTTCTAGCTTCACTTTACTAATATAAACGCATCCTAGCCCTCTTTGCATGCTAAACAACTAATTGTTTCCTTCCTTTTTTCCGCATTGTTTGCATTATATGTCACTAGTGGAATTATGCTCCTTTTAATTTTATGTTCTCAACCAAATCGTACCATTAGACAGAATCATCATATGAATCGAATGACGTGATAAGGCATTTGTGTTCCAGAGCAGACGGTGGCATCATTGTTGCATACGATACCTTTCCAAAAGGTGACTTACTGTTAACTTCCAGTTTATCCCCGTAATTTGTTTACTCTTTTTACCACCCCACTCATCTGAACCTATTGCGTCACACTATTCTAATAATAATGAGGGAGTGGAGGGTGGGTCTGGTTTCACATCTTTACAAGGGTACTGGATTGTATTAGAAGGTGATGAAACATGACAAATACAAAAGGAAATTGATTCGTATAGTGGCTACTTTAAAATCAAGTGATTATAGCGAATCAGACGGACGACATGATCGCCATAAAGATCTTTTAATGAGTATCAAATGAGACTAGCCTTTGCACTTATTTAAATAGCTATGAAATGAACATTTGGTACAGATGAAGGATAAAGTGCACGATGATTCTGCCTTATCATTTATATAGTATTAGGACATCATGTGAAATGTTTAGAAACGTTTTGTTGATTTGAGACATAGTAAAATATAAACATGCTCTGAAAATATGAACTTACATTGGTGCATGGGGGTTAAAAATATGATCGGAAGCTCAGTGTGTGCAAGTCTTATATGTGAGCAGTGGTATTAAGTGGGATAATTAACAGCTTTCACCTAACAAAGTAATTTTTTAAAAACTATTAGCACCACTGTTGTGATGGATAGAATAACATAAATTAGTGGTAACTTGGGAAAGCGTTCGTACGTCGAGTAATCGCGACTTTCGAGAATTTATTTGCCTTCCTGCTTGTGCACGATTCGACAACATCAACTTTTTGAATGTCTATGATAGGTCGAGGACAAACGAGTGATCGTAAGTCTCAAGACACTGAGATGCAATACAAAGTTTCATATGTTTTGTTTCATAATCACATTGAATATTTGCATAATCTTCAAATTCAGGTCGTCACGTTTAGACGCAATCCTTATGTCTGTTTTGCGAGCTGTGTTTATCGACCAAATCTTACAGTGGTGCACATTCATTCTCAATTTAGGAAACTAGTAGTTAAAGATCAACAAAGATAATTACAATACATACATGCTTGTCGAAGTTCATCTGTATCGAATACTCAAAGTACGTTTTCATTAAATAAAGATAATTACAATACACTTTGCTTGTCGAGGTTCATCTGCATCGAATAATCAAAGTACGTCTTTATCAAATAAAGAAAATTACAATAAACTGTGCTTGTCGATCACCAAAGATAATTACAATACACATTGCTTGTCGAAGTTCATATGTATTGAATACTCAAAGTACGTCTTCATTAAATAAAGATAATTACAATACACATTGCTTGTCGAAGTTCATGTGTATTGAATACTCAAAGAACGTCTTCATTAAATAAAGATAATTACAATACACATTGCTTGTCGAAGTTCATCTGTATCGAATACTCAAAGTACGTCTTCATTAAATAAAGATAATTACAATAAACTTAGCTTGTCGAAGTTCATCTGTATCGATTACTCAAAGTGCGTCTTCATTAAATAAAGATAATTGCAATAAACTTTGCTTGTCGACGTTCATCTGTATCGAATACTCAAAGTGCGTCTTCATTAAATAACGTAGTGCGCATATACCGTTGCACAAATGAAAGACCTGACACTCGAACTAGAAAACAATATTCACTTGAATTCATGATATGAGAACTTGGGTCTGAGTTCGCCTACAAATCTGCCATGGATCAATCGTAAGGGAATGTGGGAAAGAAATCGGTTAGGATGATGTTTGCTGACTGCTGAAAGGCTCTTGTATTGTATCATTAAAGGCAAACAGATTATATAGTGGATTAACCTTAATTAGTGCAAAAGTTAAATGATTGATGTCAGTAAGTTAGCTGTAAAATATATCCAGTATATGTGTTACTTCTTTTGAGTAGAATTTATTTTTGGGTGTGCAATTATATTCCTTTTGTGAATAGTGAATCAGTATCACGTGTGCAACATTAGAAAGTTGTTCGTATAAAGATACAATGTGGTGAAAACACTTTTCAACGGTTTTAGAGAATAACTTGTTTTGGAATGTTTCGGGTTTTTGAGTGCTGGCAATATTATTCAGTGGATTGGTATAAATGAAAGACATGTATCCAATATATTTGACTTTTGAATCTTAGTCGCATTCTGTGTATCTGTTTGTTGAAAAACGTTATGTTTTGTTTTTATGGTGTTTCTAAGCGCTTGCCATATTTTCTTGACAATGCTATCGTTTATATAAAATCTTTATGGCATTTGTACCCTTATAATTTCTCATATTTGGGCAAATATAATTCAAGATCTTATAGTGACAAGAAACGGTAAGATGATGTGTTTTTATGTTTAGTAACTACTTCTTTTTTTAAAACTGAGGTACGTCATAATTTGCATAACTTTGAAAGGGCCTTCCGACTGGTTGCATTGTTAAATATAGTAAAATCATAGTATTCGTTGCATGTTATTTAAATGATATGCTGCATTAAGAACTGCAACCAAGTACATTTGATATTAGATTAACATTTCTGTGCAATCCTAAAAGGCCAGTATATCATAACACTTCGGTGCAATTAGTTTCAATCCTGTTCAGCAGTTTATTGAAAAATAGCCTTTACAATTTTGTATAGTTTTAGAAATAGCAGACATATTTGATCGCGAATCGCCATCATCTGTAAGTAAAAGAGACCGAAATGACATCTGGGAAGGTGGGAAAGCGCCAATCCCCAGTCGTTGATAAATTGTTGAAACGAAATTATATTTTAGTAATGGTGCATCTGCATCATTAGTACCAGATTTACTGGACTTTACCATTTTGCTCTCTGTTAAGTCTATTTGAAATATTTTTTCATGGTATTTGAGAAGTTAAATTGGCATCAGTTGAGGGACAACGGAATATGCACGACTAATGACGGATTATTCGGATTCGTCTGCTATGAATTATGAAATGCATCGTATATTGCCAACTTCCAGCGATAATCCTTCCTTCATTACATGAGACAGTTTTCTACATTTTTCTTGAAAAATTAAAAAAATGAACTCAACATCTGAACACAATCTATCTTAAGTTAAAATGTTAAATATTGCTATTAATGGCATATAAAACAGTATAAAACATTTTACAGTATAAGCATATTTTATTGTAGAAAAACATTTCACAATATATTATTTGCATCAATTATTAAAACTATATGGTCGAATCATGATATAATTCGCATATCTTTCAAACCAAATGACAAATAATGTTTAATAAATATAATTGTAGATCTAAACGGTTCTCTTAAGAGAAGCACTTATTTGTTAGATTTCAAATTCATTGCCCCATTTATAGCGTTGGACAATACTGAGCAATAGGTGTTGAGTAATCATTTCATATCATACGTACGATCCTATAGATTGATTAGTCCTATGTGTCATTAATTGTCATCAAGTTTAATTTAAACATTTCTTCGTTACTGTCAAGTGAAAATTTTAAGCAGCACTTAGACTCACGTCTACATTCTGTAATACACTTTGAGACGCAATCTTCTGGAGTGCACTCTGAGCCATTTGTAGATCAACAACACCATTACTTTTGTGTTGCACATCTAGGATTGACTTAAAACTCTGTATTTCTGCCTTGATCCTTGGTAGGTCCATGTTGCTCACAGAACCACACATTTGTATTTCAAAAGCATCTCCGGTACAAACATCAGCAGCGCATGGTTTTTGCTGTCTGCACGTGCGCAACCTGAACTGGATGAAGTTGACGCATGGTGTCCATTGTCCCCAGGCAGACCATCCGCACTTCCATTTGATATAATCGATCGCAGAGACACCACTGCACGGCATTGTGGGGTTACTAGGAAGAACAAGATGTTTTTAGGACACATGAGCAATAATGCTTTGTACAGGTATCCGTCCAAACACGAGCAAAGGAATAATATATTCTGTAAATTGGTGACTTTATAATCTTTAGCACTGATTTATGTTAGTTTACTTGGTTCCCTTCTGAGAATATAAACCCTTACTGCGAGTAAGCCCTATCTTGTTTAGTCATCAAGGCTCATGTTCTTTAACTAGAAGCTAATCTCTACCGGATGGACCTTAGCCATAAGTATAGGCATTCCTGCATAGCCGACATATTGGCAAGGAGATTCGAGAATTATCTTGGCTCTCAAACTACATAATCCCTGGATTCATTCGAGAAACATTAAGGTATATATAATTCATTGTATAAAACAACTCAGAGCTAACAGTGCTTTCTCTTGACCAAACAGGAGGATATGTGACAGAATGAAATGTAAATAAGATGATATTATCAATTTTGGATTTAAACTTTATGACATAATTATCTTTATGTTTCTGCAATTCTGAAATTCTTCTAGTTTATAAACGAATTATACCTAACCAAAGTAAAATAACATACCTTGCGCTTATGGTTTTGATGAAGGCTTTTGTCGGGATTGACGTTATTCCTGTATTTCTGCAAACGATCTTTGACAGGGTTGTTTTTCGAATTTCAGCTAATTGCTCTAGAAGAAATAAGACG
The DNA here is from genome assembly GCA_029339505.1 of Unio delphinus. NCBI lineage: Eukaryota > Metazoa > Mollusca > Bivalvia > Unionida > Unionidae > Unio > Unio delphinus. Next base: position 650,719 of record JAQISU010000061.1, on the reverse strand, counting down.
AAACGCGTGATTACTATGGATGTGATGAGAAATTAGTAAAATCAATTGGACATTTAAAGGACATGTATGTACTAAATCTATAGCTAGCTAGAAATCTGTGTACCCAGCAGCATGACAATACACAACGTCATTTGCTAGTAAAACAAAATGAATCGCATTACCTAATACTCTGTCGCCCAAGTTAAGATCATTTTCATTCCGATTTAGAAAATACAAAATTTACACACATGAACAGATTTCTTCATTATTTAAAGCTGCAAATGTATTGAAGGTATGTGGCTCCGTCTACAATGTCTTTATAATGTTCTTGTTTGTTTGTTTTTTATGGTTTAACGCCATTTTTCAGCACAATATAGGCTATACATGGCGGCCAGTATCAATGGTGGAGGAATAACCCGGACAACCCCCGGAAAGATCCACCGACCCACGATAAACTACTGGCAAGCTTTCTCACATAACTACATTTGCCGAATCTTAGACTCGAACACACGCAGACAGAGGTGAGATGGCAGTAGTCCGTAACGGACAGCGCTTTAGACCACTCGGCCACTCGGGGCCCCATAATGTTCTTGAATTCTTTCTGAAACATATTGTTTGTTAATGACATGTGACTAAGTAGTAGATACCATTCATAAAATCTTTATGTCTCGCCACTGCTAAGAATTTAAGTTAGTTTTTGGAAACTATTTTTTGGGGATGGAATGCTTATATGTGTTACTCACAAGATAATGTTCCTCATAAGTACAATATAATAACTAAACTTAAAAGACAACCAAGAAGAAATTTTTCCGTAATTTTGCATACGAATTTACCAATTGCATCAAACCTTTATTGAAATATCAGTGACTAGTCTGGGAGAAAAATGTCCATTAACAAATGTAGCTACGGATATGGATTGGGCAAAGAATTAGCATTTTGTTACCAACATCCTCATAGAAAAACGTGATGCAACTTCAAAACGAAATTATAAACAAATGGTGCATGCCCCTCGGAAGATGAAGCTTTGTTGCCAACAACATTTCTCTATAATAAAGTGTTGCTGACTGGCTCATATAGATTCGTGCTTGTTCATACAGTTAAACATGCTTAAGCTTTCTTAAATCCTGCGTGTTTTCAATGATGAATCAGATTCATTTGTATTAAATACCGACAGAACATAACGAAGGAGATGACTGGTTATATATCTATAAACGTTTGGTGATTTGACAAATGTGATGCAGTTTTATTTATTAAAACACAAAACACAGTTTATACTTGATATTAAACGAAAACGTTGAGATTAAAACAGCAACGTAAAATAGTCTATGCGCCAAACACTTTAACCTTTCAGCTGATCATACGTTATTGATGTTAATAAATATAATTATCGAACCATGAAAAGGACACTGATATTTACGTCACAAAGAGTAAACACTTCTTGCAGTTTGGTTCTGAATATATGTTTGAGGTCTTCGTCAACGTTTGGTCTCGAGTCAATTTCCGTTGCAGATATACATAAAATACATATAAAATATATGTTTTGCCGAAAACTAAATCAGCCATGGTCATGTGTCGCATTTTGTCCCAGTTAAACATTGTTGCTTATTGTCTCTGATGTCTACCTTATAGAGACTACAACTCTTAGTTTACGTCGACCATGTGACAGTTTTAGCATCACTCATCGTTTTAGCACTCCTCATGACTCTGTATACAATCTCAGGCAGGTTTCATTTTGATTGAACAATTTTAATGGTACTTTGAGATATTCGTGTTTCCGCCGCTGCTATGTATGCGTGCCAAGACTAAACTTCAAACATAACTTATTCTAAATAAATAGTGGCATATCTATACGCAAGTTCACCTTAAAGATATTACGATTTGTTTGACGGAAAAATTGTTCAATGAACGCAAGTCTTCCTTTATATTCATTTAACTTTCTCAAACTCTGTTTATACGTAAAAATATTTAGCTTAGTAAAACATTTAAAGGTTTAGGAAATGTGAAAATCCACAAAAAAACATACCACTCTAATGCTATTTAACTTACCAAGTGTGAAAGCTTGGTCACCCGAGTTTTCATAGTAGTATCTATCTCCCTTTTTCAATGCTTCGAATTGCTTGGCAATAATACAGGCAAATGTTGGTCCAATCTTGCCTCCAGCAACAGGTTTCTCAGAAACTCCCGCAGAATACAGGTCAATATCAAAGGGACTCCTAGAAAATGAATGTCTAACTAAATCAGACCAGATCTGTCTTTACGGTACTTCGACTACATAATGCATTTATATATCATGCAGTTTGTATATAGGTATAAAACACAAATACACCGCGGCATCTTTGATCAATAAAAAATGACATGCAATTTGCTAAATTTGGTTAAACCGATAGTCGAATGGATACGCTCAAAAAAGGGATGGAATAGGTTTGAGTCCAAAAATCAATGATGTGATAGAACTGGTGTTAATGGGTGTTTCAGAAAACTTAGTTCCAAGATCGACCACGGCTAAGTTCTTATAGACATTCCTGACCGCAGATAAGAAAATGAAGTAATGTTTTTCTTACTTGTCTATGAATTTGTCCCAATACACATAACTCTGTTTAAAAGTATTAACTCTACCACATTATTAAGTTAGTCATATAGCAAAAACAAAAGCGGTGCTTGCATGTTAAATATATATATATATATATATATATATATATATATATATATATATATATATATATATATGTGTGTGTGTGTGTGTGTGTGTGTGTGTGTGTGTGTGTGTGTGTGATTTGGATTTTTAACGTAGCATTAACAATCATATTGCTACTATGTCTGCAGTGTGGCAGTTTATATGGATGTCTAGCACTGGGGGATCATGCCGCAGACACGCTGCATGATGTCGCACCCAGTCACATTATCCTGACACCAGGCCGACCAGCCCTAACACTAACCTCTTAATGCCGAACGCCAAGCGAGGTAGCTGTTAGTACCATATTTGTAAGAATTTGATACAGCTCGGCCGGGGGTCAAAATTATGTGTGAAGTAGTTCAGCAGCAGAGAGGGTGAACAGACTTTTGGCTGAAAAGGACCGACAGAAAAAAAGGATCGACAGACTTTTGGCTGAAAAGGACCGACAGAAAAAGGGATCGACAGACTTTTTGTCGAAAAGGATCGACATCAGAAAAAACTTTTTGTCGAAAAGGATCGACATCAGAAAAAAGGATCGACAAAGCGTCGACACCAGACCAACTTGCTAGCAATTCATAAAAAAAAGACGCCATTTAGTTGACGTTCACCTCCTCGGCTGCTAATGCGCTAACTAAATATTTGATCAAGTCCTTAAGATTTCACAAATAAACTAATTTGTAAAACCTCACCTCGTAAATCAATCAGATTATTAGATTGGTCAGTGAGTTTGAAATTAATTCTCGTTAACAAATTATTATGACATCGCATATAGACTAGATTAGTTGGGTCTTCAATAATTAGAAATCCTGGAGGAGCCGTTGGTGCAAATGAGTATAAAATATATCCTTGCTGAGCTTGATTTGATTGTTCGAGATTTATTTGATAATTTCCTTCGATAACGTCACATACTAAATTGAGCGCAATCACCGTTGAAATATTCACATTGTTCGGAGCAATATGTCTACCGCCGCCTTCTGGATCATTATTAAATTTCAGAATATTTGCTGTAGGATTCTTCGATTTTTTCCAATTATCGTGGATTCTTTTGAACCCAATATTAATAGCATCGTCAAGTTGTTTCTTTAGTTTATCCGGATTATATCCAGGGATTTTAAAATCTTTAATCTCCGTTTTATTAATATTGTATAGATCCGCAAACTTATCATGTAAGATCTCTTCATTTAATACTTCTTGAATAATTTTCGAGTGAAATATTTTCATATCGTCGATGATTTTATTACCCGTTTCTACGACGTTGATAAATTCATCCTTGGTGAGAGAGCCGGATTTAATAGATATTAGCAGTAGTGAAAAATCATTATTCATTGCTGTGAAATTTCCGTTAATGAGAGGAACATAAATTGATTCAAAAATTTCTTTATTAAAGAATTTATTAGGAGCATAATCCTGATAACTCTTGACTTCATTGACGGGTTTTATTTTGTTGGTGATATAATCGGATTTCTTAGGTTCGAGTGGAAAATCCTTCAAATTTTCTCGCGAGTTATCCGGTGGTAATTCAGGCCATCCTAACACTGATCTTATAGAACTCTGATAAATATCTACAACGTATCCTTCTGTATTTATCTCGATAGCAGATGATAATGTTGGTTCGTGAACTGTTATAGCGATTTTTGATTCTTTCCCAGTGAGAGATTTAATTCTTCGTTGTAATTCGTTATTGATCTGTTCGATTTGATATGACCCAGTTGGTAACGAGACAACCTGCCAATCTGGTGTTCCGTCTTCACGATTTTTCCACGCGAACACCAAGGAATTATTTGGTTGTTGACCACCAAATGCTACCGATCTAATATTAGGCCAGCTATGATACACTCGTAGTTTTGCTAACGCGATCTCGCTCACGGGAACGGGGATTGGAAAATTCACACTAAATTCGGGACGTGTTGAGGTTACTGATATCGTGCTTGTTTTCACCGGTGTTGTATTTGTTACTATTTGTTGAAGTAGTTCTTGCGACGACATTATTATTATTATTATTCTGCTCTAATTTCAGCATTGTTGATTTATACAATTGAGCCATAGTTGAGAATTCGCTATCTGATATTGTTGTGTCATCCAACGACGATGATATCAACGAGGATAATTGCGAGTAACCGGCAGATGCAATGTGAAATTTTATTACATAATTGTGTAGTTTACTCTGGCTACACGATGATAATTTTTTTGTGATCCCGGTTAATATACCCGCAATTGTAGCTATGGAAGAAATAACAATTGGAACTACAACCGGAGCAATCATAGTACCCGAAGATAGTATTATTCCAGCAGCAGTGATTACTCCCGACACCGAGTACACAGTGACATCAACTGCGGTTATTCTTCGTTGGTATTTTTTTATTTTTATTTGATACTCCTCACAGAGAGAACTGAGTTTAGTTTGAAATTCTCTGACTTGATCATAACGATACTGATTCGATGATGGAGTCATTTTATTTTAAAAGCGCTAGCATTTTCAATTCAAAATTCTGAAAGAATTTTTAAATCAATTTAATTGTTTACTTAAATCCACTACGAATTCTACGTACCACGTTACTGAAACCCTGACTAGATTTCCATCTGTATTTATTATCGTGAATTGTTCAGTTGTATCCTTGTCGATTATCGTTGATATCGTATTATTGACTCCAGATGAACTACTTGATGATATATTAAACTGATTCGGTGATACTATTGTTAATCGATAAATACCCTTGACTGCTGCGGTTATGTTTAAAATGTTGTTTGTGGGAGTCCATATAAATGATCCGTGTTGAATCGTGTGTACTACGTTGTTGACGATAGATTTATCATGAGGAATTTTTACTTTTTCAACAACGCTTATCATTCTCATTGCATCATCCCTTATTGCGTTGTTGAATGTTTTAAGTTCATCGATGGATTTTTTAATATCGGGAAGTGTTATTTCAATTTTATCAAATGGGCTCCCAATAAACTTGTCCATGAGGTTTTTACGAAACGTCATAAATAGTTTCGTGTGTTTTTCATATTCAGATTGAAGAGTTGCTAGTTCTAACATAGAATCTTTTATTACGGTGAGTTTTGGTGTGGTCACTGGTGGATTTCCAAAAAATTCTAGTATGGGCTTGTCAATTTGGTCAATTGTATTTCTTTGTGTTTCACTAAACTGATCAAATACAATTATATGATCATCATACTTATCATTAAGCGATTTTAATGAATTCACTGTGTTATCATATGTTGCTAATTTATCCGTAATTGTTGAAACAAGTACACCTGGTTTGAGTTTACCCCCATCAGAAAATAACGCGATAGTATCCTCTGCTGCGTCTCGTTGTTTAACCAAAATATCATTAAGAGAGATATTACTACTTTTCAATTTACCCTGACGATCTTGAAATACAACTATTTCACCAGGATCAACATTTGCTAGGTTTAATATTTCGGATATTTCATCTTCGATTAGTTTTTTAATATCCTTGTTATCAACGGTTTCAACTCCACTATCAGGTTTCTTCAGCGATGATAAAGGTCGTCCCCAAATATCAATCATTATTATAGAAATCTTTTTATCATTTAAATCCTATGGATTTTCAATCCAATGACCGCTAGTATACTCATTTACCACTACATGAGGTGGTTTTAAAGATTCTTTCGAAATAGCATTAAGGACATTTAATACTTCTCGACCGCATATTGGTGGGTCATTCAACGTTTGTGTTGGTAGTGTAGAATAAAAAATTGGAAATCTTTTAAATTTCTTAATATAACGCATAAATTCTTTTGGCGGCGCTAATCCATATGAGTCAAAATAAATAATCCCACGTGGATCAATTGTGTAACAAACCCAATGTGTTCCAGGTCCATCGCTGTTATCTAGATTAATAATACCGGTTTCAACATCATTTGGTTGTGTCGGTAACTGATCTCTCATAAAAACACCTCTGAAGTTTTTTATCGCTAGTTTTTTAGCGGCATCAATTAAATCGAAATTGGACATAGGAACCACAGATTTGGAAATTGAAGATTTCGGAACTATATCGTTCCTGGAATTCGAAGACCCTTTCCGCTGTACCATGAATACGGGGTTCCTGGTAGTCTTAGACCCTTTCCTTTTTTTTTACCAGATCCACGAGTGGATCTGCGGATGGATCCGCCTGTTGCTTTCTTTAGTGCCATTCCTGCTGCGGTACCAACGGCTCCTAACGCTGCTGCCTTCGCTACCGCTGGGGCTGCTGTGGCAATCAACCCTGGAATCAACCCTAACAACGGGAATATACCACCAGTCTTTTCCATGTTTTTAATCGCGCTCGCAGAAAGAGTAATCTGAACTCCTTTTTTTTCTTTCAGCGCTTTATTAAAATGATTAGTCTGAGTTTTTGTCAGCGATAGTTTATTCCCTCCGCCATTCATTTGATTAGGTTTCAGCGTTATTGTGGTTCCACATTGCTTAGCTGATTTGGATTGTAGTTTTTTTATTTGACCAGGTGTCAACGTAACATTGATATTACTATACGACATTATACAAAACAGATTGATTCTAAATTAGAAATTCAAATTGCACAGCAATTTGTAAGCATTTCTGAAATTGTAAAGCAATTTACAATCAAATATTTTCCACTGGTGCATCTACCAGTCTCATTCGTCCACCAACACCCTCGAGTATCATTGACTTATCACTGAGAATGACAGCAACCGCTCTATAATTAACAATACCAGCAGGACGGGTTACACGAGCTCGGAAGTGTATATCAACGACGGACTGTCTCATCAAGTCAAGATGTTCCAACGAAAAGTAATAAATCGGATACAGACTTTTAAAATCCAATTGTGATATTTGTAGACCAGTATCAACATTTTGATCACGCCCCATATACGACAGCAACCGATGATAAACTCGTGCAATATGATTATTTCCATAATCAAGTTGTATATCCTCTGATGGTTCTTGCTGTCCGTTTATTCTCAGCGAGACTTCACTACACCCAATTTGATCAAATATCATGTGGGAACGTTCTTGATCGTTTAATCGCGCAGTATTCTGTAGCGCAATAAAAATATGCCGTGGAGCTGTAATACCCTGTTTTGATGCTAGATGCCATGTAAGTGTACCATCAATATTAGAATCCATGGTATCTGTGGACGTTGACAACCAACTTAATAATCTCTTTCCCCCTTGATCCATAAATGATAGTAACCGTGGTTCTGTTGACATCGACGGAGTCAACACTGGCATCCATAGTGATAGTTTTGATAAAATGACTTTACCATCGGCAATGCCAGCAGCGCGCCAGATTGCATAATTATCAGTACCTCTTCTCGTTAGCGCTATCGTATGCTTTACTCCATAGATAACTTTTCTGACGTTTCTACAAAATCCAAATATGTGATGGAGCGGAATCGCATATGAAAACCGTCGACGCTCTCCTTGCAACGTTGCTACTCTTGTTGCAAACCCTAAATTGAAATTATTATTAACACTTCCGAGAATATCAAAGGCAGCACCTGGTATAACTCTATGTTCAGGGGTAATAGGTTGTGCAGCTGCAGTAGCTACTGGAGTACGTATTTTAATATGTGAAATGTGCTCAGCATGATCAGTAATATCCTTCGTGAACATCATAGACGGACCCGCTGATCTAGTATAGTCATCAGAGTATCTCGCTAACCCGATTATTCCCGTAGCAACATCAACCTCGCGTTCAATAGATTCGATTTCTTTTCCATCAATGAGATATCTTGCACTTTCAAATAAAGCCATGATGCCATTGTTAACAAAACCAACTCGGACAGTTGGGTTATCTGCATATGGTGTATTAGCTACAACATCTGTTACGAGTTCACCTTCGACTTCAATAAAGGCTTCAGCGGGTAAAAAGTATTTACTGGTATCATGAACTTGAAGTTCGATTCTTCCACGAAGATTAGGTTGCACTGCGTGATAAGCGAAAAATTGATAATCACGCAGTGCAACCTAATCTTCGTGGAAGAATCGAACTTCAAGTTCATGATACCAGTAAATACTTTTTACCCGCTGAAGCCTTTATTGAAGTCGAAGGTGAACTCGTAACAGATGTTGTAGCTAATACACCATATGCAGATAACCCAACTGTCCGAGTTGGTTTTGTTAACAATGGCATCATGGCTTTATTTGAAAGTGCAAGATATCTCATTGATGGAAAAGAAATCGAATCTATTGAACGCGAGGTTGATGTTGCTACGGGAATAATCGGGTTAGCGAGATACTCTGATGACTATACTAGATCAGCGGGTCCGTCTATGATGTTCACGAAGGATATTACTGATCATGCTGAGCACATTTCACATATTAAAATACGTACTCCAGTAGCTACTGCAGCTGCACAACCTATTACCCCTGAACATAGAGTTATACCAGGTGCTGCCTTTGATATTCTCGGAAGTGTTAATAATAATTTCAATTTAGGGTTTGCAACAAGAGTAGCAACGTTGCAAGGAGAGCGTCGACGGTTTTCATATGCGATTCCGCTCCATCACATATTTGGATTTTGTAGAAACGTCAGAAAAGTTATCTATGGAGTAAAGCATACGATAGCGCTAACGAGAAGAGGTACTGATAATTATGCAATCTGGCGCGCTGCTGGCATTGCCGATGGTAAAGTCATTTTATCAAAACTATCACTATGGATGCCAGTGTTGACTCCGTCGTTGTCAACAGAACCACGGTTACTATCATTTATGGATCAAGGGGGAAAGAGATTATTAAGTTGGTTGTCAACGTCCACAGATACCATGGATTCTAATATTGATGGTACACTTACATGGCATCTAGCATCAAAACAGGGTATTACAGCTCCACGGCATATTTTTATTGCGCTACAGAATACTGCGCGATTAAACGATCAAGAACGTTCCCACATGATATTTGATCAAATTGGGTGTAGTGAAGTCTCGCTGAGAATAAACGGACAGCAAGAACCATCAGAGGATATACAACTTGATTATGGAAATAATCATATTGCACGAGTTTATCATCGGTTGCTGTCGTATATGGGGCGTGATCAAAATGTTGATACTGGTCTACAAATATCACAATTGGATTTTAAAAGTCTGTATCCGATTTATTACTTTTCGTTGGAACATCTTGACTTGATGAGACAGTCCGTCGTTGATATACACTTCCGAGCTCGTGTAACCCGTCCTGCTGGTATTGTTAATTATAGAGCGGTTGCTGTCATTCTCAGTGATAAGTCAATGATACTCGAGGGTGTTGGTGGACGAATGAGACTGGTAGATGCACCAGTGGAAAATATTTGATTGTAAATTGCTTTACAATTTCAGAAATGCTTACAAATTGCTGTGCAATTTGAATTTCTAATTTAGAATCAATCTGTTTTGTATAATGTCGTATAGTAATATCAATGTTACGTTGACACCTGGTCAAATAAAAAAACTACAATCCAAATCAGCTAAGCAATGTGGAACCACAATAACGCTGAAACCTAATCAAATGAATGGCGGAGGGAATAAACTATCGCTGACAAAAACTCAGACTAATCATTTTAATAAAGCGCTGAAAGAAAAAAAAGGAGTTCAGATTACTCTTTCTGCGAGCGCGATTAAAAACATGGAAAAGACTGGTGGTATATTCCCGTTGTTAGGGTTGATTCCAGGGTTGATTGCCACAGCAGCCCCAGCGGTAGCGAAGGCAGCAGCGTTAGGAGCCGTTGGTACCGCAGCAGGAATGGCACTAAAGAAAGCAACAGGCGGATCCATCCGCAGATCCACTCGTGGATCTGGTAAAAAAAAAGGAAAGGGTCTAAGACTACCAGGAACCCCGTATTCATGGTACAGCGGAAAGGGTCTTCGAATTCCAGGAACGATATAGTTCCGAAATCTTCAATTTCCAAATCTGTGGTTCCTATGTCCAATTTCGATTTAATTGATGCCGCTAAAAAACTAGCGATAAAAAACTTCAGAGGTGTTTTTATGAGAGATCAGTTACCGACACAACCAAATGATGTTGAAACCGGTATTATTAATCTAGATAACAGCGATGGACCTGGAACACATTGGGTTTGTTACACAATTGATCCACGTGGGATTATTTATTTTGACTCATATGGATTAGCGCCGCCAAAAGAATTTATGCGTTATATTAAGAAATTTAAAAGATTTCCAATTTTTTATTCTACACTACCAACACAAACGTTGAATGACCCACCAATATGCGGTCGAGAAGTATTAAATGTCCTTAATGCTATTTCGAAAGAATCTTTAAAACCACCTCATGTAGTGGTAAATGAGTATACTAGCGGTCATTGGATTGAAAATCCATAGGATTTAAATGATAAAAAGATTTCTATAATAATGATTGATATTTGGGGACGACCTTTATCATCGCTGAAGAAACCTGATAGTGGAGTTGAAACCGTTGATAACAAGGATATTAAAAAACTAATCGAAGATGAAATATCCGAAATATTAAACCTAGCAAATGTTGATCCTGGTGAAATAGTTGTATTTCAAGATCGTCAGGGTAAATTGAAAAGTAGTAATATCTCTCTTAATGATATTTTGGTTAAACAACGAGACGCAGCAGAGGATACTATCGCGTTATTTTCTGATGGGGGTAAACTCAAACCAGGTGTACTTGTTTCAACAATTACGGATAAATTAGCAACATATGATAACACAGTGAATTCATTAAAATCGCTTAATGATAAGTATGATGATCATATAATTGTATTTGATCAGTTTAGTGAAACACAAAGAAATACAATTGACCAAATTGACAAACCCATACTAAAATTTTTTGGAAATCCACCAGTGACCACACCAAAACTCACCGTAATAAAAGATTCTATGTTAGAACTAGCAACTCTTCAATCTGAATATGAAAAACACACGAAACTATTTATGACGTTTCGTAAAAACCTCATGGACAAGTTTATTGGGAGCCCATTTGATAAAATTGAAATAACACTTCCCGATATTAAAAAATCCATCGATGAACTTAAAACATTCAACAACGCAATAAGGGATGATGCAATGAGAATGATAAGCGTTGTTGAAAAAGTAAAAATTCCTCATGATAAATCTATCGTCAACAACGTAGTACACACGATTCAACACGGATCATTTATATGGACTCCCACAAACAACATTTTAAACATAACCGCAGCAGTCAAGGGTATTTATCGATTAACAATAGTATCACCGAATCAGTTTAATATATCATCAAGTAGTTCATCTGGAGTCAATAATACGATATCAACGATAATCGACAAGGATACAACTGAACAATTCACGATAATAAATACAGATGGAAATCTAGTCAGGGTTTCAGTAACGTGGTACGTAGAATTCGTAGTGGATTTAAGTAAACAATTAAATTGATTTAAAAATTCTTTCAGAATTTTGAATTGAAAATGCTAGCGCTTTTAAAATAAAATGACTCCATCATCGAATCAGTATCGTTATGATCAAGTCAGAGAATTTCAAACTAAACTCAGTTCTCTCTGTGAGGAGTATCAAATAAAAATAAAAAAATACCAACGAAGAATAACCGCAGTTGATGTCACTGTGTACTCGGTGTCGGGAGTAATCACTGCTGCTGGAATAATACTATCTTCGGTTACTATGATTGCTCCGGTTGTAGTTCCAATTGTTATTTCTTCCATAGCTACAATTGCGGGTATATTAACCGGGATCACAAAAAAATTATCATCGTGTAGCCAGAGTAAACTACACAATTATGTAATAAAATTTCACATTGCATCTGCCGGTTACTCGCAATTATCCTCGTTGATATCATCGTCGTTGGATGACACAACAATATCAGATAGCGAATTCTCAACTATGGCTCAATTGTATAAATCAACAATGCTGAAATTAGAGCAGAATAATAATAATAATAATGTCGTCGCAAGAACTACTTCAACAAATAGTAACAAATACAACACCGGTGAAAACAAGCACGATATCAGTAACCTCAACACGTCCCGAATTTAGTGTGAATTTTCCAATCCCCGTTCCCGTGAGCGAGATCGCGTTAGCAAAACTACGAGTGTATCATAGCTGGCCTAATATTAGATCGGTAGCATTTGGTGGTCAACAACCAAATAATTCCTTGGTGTTCGCGTGGAAAAATCGTGAAGACGGAACACCAGATTGGCAGGTTGTCTCGTTACCAACTGGGTCATATCAAATCGAACAGATCAATAACGAATTACAACGAAGAATTAAATCTCTCACTGGGAAAGAATCAAAAATCGCTATAACAGTTCACTAACCAACATTATCATCTGCTATCGAGATAAATACAGAAGGATACGTTGTAGATATTTATCAGAGTTCTATAAGATCAGTGTTAGGATGGCCTGAATTACCACCGGATAACTCGCGAGAAAATTCGAAGGATTTTCCACCCGAACCTAAGAAATCCGATTATATCACCAACAAAATAAAACCCGTCAATGAAGTCAAGAGTTATCAGGATTATGCTCCTAATAAATTCTTTAATAAAGAAATTTTTGAATCAATTTATGTTCCTCTCATTAACGGAAATTTCACAGCAATGAATAATGATTTTTCACTACTGCTATAATATCTATTAAATCCGGCTCTCTCACCAAGGATGAATTTATCAACGTCGTAGAAACGGGTAATAAAATCATCGACGATATGAAAATATTTCACTCGAAAATTATTCAAGAAGTATTAAATGAAGAGATCTTACATGATAAGTTTGCGGATCTATACAATATTAATAAAACGGAGATTAAAGATTTTAAAATCCCTGGATATAATCCGGATAAACTAAAGAAACAACTTGACGATGCTATTAATATTGGGTTCAAAAGAATCCACGATAATTGGAAAAAATCGAAGAATCCTACAGCAAATATTCTGAAATTTAATAATGATCCAGAAGGCGGCGGTAGACATATTGCTCCGAACAATGTGAATATTTCAACGGTGATTGCGCTCAATTTAGTATGTGACGTTATCGAAGGAAATTATCAAATAAATCTCGAACAATCAAATCAAGCTCAGCAAGGATATATTTTATACTCATTTGCACCAACGGCTCCTCCAGGATTTCTAATTATTGAAGACCCAACTAATCTAGTCTATATGCGATGTCATAATAATTTGTTAACGAGAATTAATTTCAAACTCACTGACCAATCTAATAATCTGATTGATTTACGAGGTGAGGTTTTACAAATTAGTTTATTTGTGAAATCTTAAGGACTTGATCAAATATTTAGTTAGCGCATTAGCAGCCGAGGAGGTGAACGTCAACTAAATGGAGTCTTTTTTTTATGAATTGCTAGCAAGTTGGTCTGGTGTCGACGCTTTGTCGATCCTTTTTTCTGATGTCGATCCTTTTCGACAAAAAGTTTTTTCTGATGTCGATCCTTTTCGACAAAAAGTCTGTCGATCCCTTTTTCTGTCGGTCCTTTTCAGCCAAAAGTCTGTCGATCCTTTTTTTCTGTCGGTCCTTTTCAGCCAAAAGTCTGTTCACCCTCTCTGCTGCTAGTTCTAACAGTGGGAACCTTTTAAGCATGTGTGAATACATTATTTCAACGTGTAATTTATGTGATGTTCCCTAGTTATGATCTTTAAAGACAAGTGTGGTGCTTAACACGTATACCATAGATACAAAATGATAAACAAAGAATCATCAATTCATAGGTAAAGTAAATAAAACAGAAAAGCATATTTACACAGTCAGATAGGAATTTCTAAATTAATTTTAGTTTCTTTTTTATATCACTTTTAAACTAACTTACTGGTACAAAGCACCAAGTGCAGTCCAGACGGAGGGATCGTGGACGTTGCTGCTAACATTACATACTGCCTTGATAAGCTGGTAGAACGGGATTCCGTGATCTCTTCCCCTCTGGATGTTAATAGCTGCTAAATCGCCGCCAAACCCGGGCTGACGTTCAAACAAATGGCGTGTAAGCTGGTTGCTCAGGCGCTCATCAACCTGCAAAAATGCAACATTGATAAATCCGGTTTTTTCTAAATGTATTTTACATTGATGTAAATCAGTTCTGTTAATCAGAGAGATACGTATAGCGATTTGCAACAGATTTCTATACTAGAAAGATCTCCTAACATGTATAAGTACTTTCAAAGAATAGTGCGGATGTTTATACTGGATACACCATCGCATAGATAAATAGGACACACTAGCAAACTGTCTGATATTCATTATTCGCGATATATTCATGCTATTATTATTATTCTCCGTATTTATAGCTCAAAGCGCTTAACAGTTCGTACACAAGAATCATAAGGTCACAATATTTTCAAATATTAAAGGCGTTCAACGGAAATCTGGACAGTATAAATTAAAAGATACAAGGAATTTAATGCCTTAATAAAGTATTCTACCTTTTGAGAATTAGATTCCGTGAGACCTTTTGCGATGCTATTAACCCCTCCACTCGCATCGTATAATGAAGAAGGATTGAGAAAGACATCTTTGAAATATTTGTCTTCGTTGTTGTATTTGAGAGAATCGTGGACCTGGCTGTGGCCAAATCTAAAGGCGGCAGTAGAAAATTCATTTTTGATAGCAGGATTCACGGTGTTTGTGTACCCGTTGAAGTATCCATTTGTGAGCGGTTTCAGGCCATACGTATTCATGATGGCGTCACCAAGGATTTCGGGAAGGTACTCTTTGTACGTGATGTGCTGAAGCATTGCACCGACGATCTTTCTGGCTTCATCATATATAATTTGGTCAGACCACCCGTTATTTAGGGCTTCAAGTCCTGCAGCTATTCTGTTGTGCTCTCTCATGAAGATTGTGTGGATTGAGATTAGAGCCGGGTGCTGGTTCACACGAACATCCCCTATTATACAAATGTAAATGTTGTTAGTTTGAACATGTTTACATAATAGGAGAGTGGCTTACTAAGAGTCCAACTTGAAATTGTAGAAAGAACTCGCTGGAATATGAATAAACGAAACTTCATAGATAATTACCTGCTAGGAAGCACTTTACATTGGCATTGGACGCTGGTAGAATACAGTTGGCTGCATTAGCTGTATCCTTTGGCAGCAGATTTGGAATAGTCGGATCTGCACCAGTTTTAAGTTTACCTGCACATAGATACAGACCTTTATTAAATTCTTGGTTTTGATTTATATAATGTAAATAGTTGAAAACTCGTATGAATTTTTATAATAGTATGCTGAAATTAACACAAGACTAGAGACTTCGGGAGTCAATAGATTAAAAAAGGAATCAACAGTGAGCTTTAAATTTTAACTTTGTCTGTAATTATTGTAATACTTTTTGTAACTGCTTAGTACTATTAAAAGAAGGGCATTATATTTTATTATAAATATCAAATGTCATACTAGCATTTCTACACAAGACCATTAGAAAAGTAAACTTTAAAACAAATGTAATGGCATATATATGAAGAGGAAAAATCATTACAGGGAATATTCCTTTAAGATAGGAATATCGTTAGTTTGCTTACAGCTTGAGAGTTTAGAGTTTAATACGATATGTGTATTTAAGTTATAATATAGTATATGTTTAAAATTTGTCCATGATTTAAGATATATATTTGTATCAATGTCAGGCTTGAGTTACCAATTTTGAATGATATGCAAGCATAATGCGCATTTTAGTGTTTCTTAGGAGACGTGATATATATATATATATATATATATATATATATATATATATATATATATATATATATATATATGTATATGTATATGTATATATATATATATATATATATATATATATATTATATATGTATATATATATATATATATATATATATATATATATATATATATATATATATATATATAGATATATATATATATATATATATATATATATATATATATATATGCCTGTACATGTGTATATGTACATATCTATGTATCTATCAAAATAAATAAGGAAACACATATTACATACATTTTTGCTAACTCGTGTATAATACTGAACGATATGATAATGTAATGATTTACCTCCTGTCAATGCTCTAAGGGAATTGCTTGTCTGTTCATCTGATCCATATATTTGAGACCCGTCAATGTAATGAGTATTTTGGTTTAATTGCTGTCTTTGACCTGTTTACAAAGAATAATAATGTACAAATTATGACGTAACGACATTATGTTGCTATGTGCTTTTATTTTTTCTTGATTTACTATAGTTGTAGTATTCTTACTTCCTGAAAGAATGTTGAAAATTGCCATGATACACACTAGTTCTTGATGATCCAACCCCCACCCCAGACCGGCAATTGGTATAACATGTACATTTTAGTTTACCAAATTTGTTATGATAGCATATGAGTACAATGGTACATCTTTTTCTGATCAAACAGGATTTTTACTTTCTCTGTTAAGTGTGGAAAATCCATAGAGTATGTGTTAAAGACTTTCTAGTCTCGTTTGGACAATGTCATAGCCATTATTGTCAAATAATGTAGTACACACATTATTCTGTTCTCAACGAATGTTGTATTCAAACCTAAGAGTAGTATTCATCTCACATGTCCAAAAAATTTTCATGACCTTGCAAACTGTACGACTCTTCTATTAAGAAAAGAGAGTCAGTGTAATGTGTGTATATCCAGCAAAACCATACATAAAGTGAAAGATCAACACGACCTTGTAACTGTACGACTTTAAATAAGAAAGATTTAGTGTGGTGTGTGCATGTCCAGCAAAAAGATGCATAAAAACAAATATCACATTAATATTGAATATATCGAAATAGTGTCTTACCGAGGGAACAATCAAGTTTCGGAGTAGGCAGCGCTCGGACGAAGTTCAAACATGTTCGGTTGAACTGGGAATAGTAGGGATCATCGGTGGGGATCTCAATGGCAAAGCAATTAGGCCGACTATTAAAACATAAAATATATTATATATACGAGGTGCTGCACAAAACGAACCTCACTTCAATAGGTTGTATAGTATTCAAAAACTAATATACTTTGATAATCTCTATAACATTGTTAAAATGAGAACACGCACGCACTCGCACACAAACACATGACTACGTCCGCACGCGCGCACGCGTTTATTTGTGTGTGTGCGTGTGCGTATGTGTGTGTGTGTGTGTGTGTGTGTGTGCTAACTCTCTTTTAAATATATTTCAGGCATAGCAAAAGAAAAACAAAAATATACATGGACGATTTACTCACCTCGGGTTGGACTCGATTATATCTCAGTTATATCACATAAGAGGTACAAACATAAGTTTATTTGTTTATTTGTAAGTTTATTTGCTTATTTAGATAAATTGATTTTTATGTAAAATTAAATCTAGTTCATTGTAGAACATTACCTTAAAAATAACTAACAAAACATGGAAAAGAACCACAATATGCTTATTTAGATAAATTGATTTTTATGTAAAATTAAATCTAGTTCATTGTAGAACATTACCTTAAAAATAACTAACAAAACATGGAAAAGAACCACAATATATAAATAATGACCTTATGGGTCCGTCACTTCCACAGCAGGTAAGACTGGAGCCAGCGTAACCTGGAAATAAATTTATAAAATGAGACCAGGTTTTTTCAGTAAGGAAGATTTGCATTTATTAAATTCCATGGTATAGTACGATTAACCAATATTTGTTTTACTTTGACATAATTGCTGCGTTTACTATTAGAAAAACTGTTGGAATGAATATAAAACAATTTTACGTTATGTTTCGATTGAGATATACATGTTTGGGTTTGCTATAACTGTATTTCGGTACAATAGCACTATATGGTGCCAGCTAAAAAGAAGTTTTAAAAATAGATTACACATGCTGGTTGGAGTGGCTCTGGATACCTGAACGTGGCAGTGACATGGAATATATAGTCTGAATGTGGAACAGTTTTTAAGATAAATACAGATAAACTATGCTTGATACCGAATTTAAAATGTGAACCCTCTAGCGAAATGTTAAAGTTTATCATTTATTTTGATCCCACGATATCATGTTCTATATCTCAGGGTGTAACCATTATTAAACCTTTTTACAATCCCGGAGAACTAAATATCTTAAAATGTGTAAGATCACTTACATATTTATTTAGAAATACTTAACTTGCATTTTATAAACACGTCAAGTTACGTTCAGGTTTTACCAAAAGAAACTTAATTGAATGTGTCAATGATACTTCACGTGACGAGTCCGTGTTCAAGAGAAAAGACATATTGTCATCAAAATTATTTATCCATAATATATATCGTCTCCATGCAATAGTTATTGCTGCAATAGTATTTATATATATTTACCACCCGCCTAGTGCTGAATAGGTCACTGAATTACTTAGAATATTAGATACAGAGATACCATATGGACCCTCGTTTAGGAAAGTAAAACGCCACACAATAAATGCCTATACATGTCACGTAATTTGTGTTGAGGATCTAGAGTTGTCGCGAGCGGATGTTTTGCCACAGATATTTACATAGAGTAATAGTGTCGTTGCAGTCTTTAGCAAATATTGAAGAACGTAATGCCTGTAGTTTTAAGTTATTCCTATAATTTTGGCAGTGGGCGTTTGTTTTGTTTTAGGTCAATATATTTTGAAAACCTTTTGCATTGATACATTTCTGAACATGACTCATTGAAGACTCGGGCATTCTGTAATTTAGCAGAATACCTGTTTGCTTACATTAGACTCCGTTTCCTAGATGGGCTCCTTTGTTCAGGAAGGCTGGAAACAGAAGGTAGCGGGAAATATATATCGCCACCTAAACAACCTATCTACTGGTTTTCCCAATTTGATAAAGAGGACAGTGGTGCTGGCTTGTCTCCGCAAGTAGTTTTATCACCGCATTTTGATTCACGGACTGACCAGTGAATCACATTGAACCTTTGCATATGTCAACCTGAGTATTAGAAAAGATGACCTACAACAGATGGGAGAGAGGTCGAAGTTTGATATTGTTAGTAATACTATACAAGATGACAAATCGATGACATTAAGATGTCGTTATTGTTGTTGTTGTTGTTGTTGTTGTTGTAAGCTTTAACGCCATTTCTCAGCATACAACATGCCGGCCAGTATTAATGGTGGAGAAAGAACTCGGGAGAAAAAAAACCGGAAAGAATCACCGACCCACGAGAAGCTACTGGAAAGCTTTCTCACATAATCACATTAGCCGAATCTTTCTCGCATAACAACATTAGCCGAATCTGAGACTCGAACACACGCATACAGAGGTGAGATAGCAGTGATCCGTAACAAATAGCGCTATAGACCACTCGGCCACTCTGGGCCCCCAATATATAGACCACTCGGCCACTCTGGGCCCCCAAGATATCTTTGCCTGGAAAATTTAGAGAAACAAAATTAGGTGTTTCGTCACCAGATTTGTTCTTTGCATCAATATTACACCTCCACTTATTAGGCCAACACAACAATTATTGGGGGACTCCATAGTTTTCAGAATTTTCTTCTCTTGTACACATTACATGACATATCAACAACCCAAAAAAAGATTATGATTGTCATAGTGACTATAACATTAAACCAGTACGTCGACACATGTCGGAAACGATTGACCAACTATATTTCCGATCCAAAAAGTGTCCATCTCATTTTTCAATAATTACGTACTCAAAACGATCGTTCTAGCCAATCTTCATCTACCGAGGACATTTCTATATAAAGTTCACTCCTAGTCGTCGATGATAAGAACTCTGTGTAAGGTCCAAGTAGAAATATGTATAATCGAGCACTTAATGTATTAGATTCACCAAAATAATGAGATCACCCGTTTCTCAAAAGCAAATATTATATATATATATATATATATATATATATATATATATATATATATATATATATATATATATATAGACTTACACCTTAGCCTATATGCATTGTGTGGATACTCTTGCTTCCATTTCATCTAGAAAGGTTAGATAAACTCTGTAGCAGTACAAATATTTTGTATTCCGATGAATATTTCTTGCACAAGAAATTCAGACGTTTAAAAATCATGTATATACCCCCTACATCCTGTACGAACATGTTGGTCATAATGCAAAAGCAGTCTACCCTCACAAACCCTCATTTTGTACAGTCAGCCAGTTACAAGTTAATTCTAGGTCGCTTCCAAAATGTGATAGTATGACGTTGTCAATGCATATTTCTGAGAGTTTATGAGCTAGGTCACTAACCAATAATAAAGCTAGTTTTTTCAATGAGACTTCCACTCACAAATCGCTCTCACTCCACGTGTAACATGTGACATCAAAGTGCCGTTAATTACCTAGCTACACACCAATCCCATTGCATAGCATAGCATAGCAATGGACCAACGTAACCCTACAATTTTATTATTGCACCCTTTTATATAAAACCAGTACGCGAGAAACATCTTCCTCTGGAGATAAATATATTGCAAGCAAACAGATGAAATAATGTCAAGGGACGGAGAAAATGACAGCATTTATGTCAACAATAAATGAAATCCGTCAAAATGAATAAGATGCAGATATTTAAAAACACATCTGGACAAGACAGAGTAACGTAGCCTGGATTTCAGTCCGGGAACTTTTCTTAACTTTTTAGATCAATGGCCTCGTGACATGCAAAAACAAATAATTAATCGCAGCGTCCTCTTCTTTACCGCTGCAACTAAATGGTTTAATGTTACGTTCGATAACTCTTATCAGTCTGCTATTACTATTAAAAACTATACATGATAAATTCGTTTCCACGAGTTTAATTTATTGCATTATTTGTATTAGAAACAAAAGGTTCTTTAACATAACTTTTACAAGAAGATTCCGACAGACGATCATTGATTATATTAGGGAGGTTTGGTATACGGAACGGTTTTGGATAACGTAATAATAGCGTATTATTTGGCTTTTAATATGGATAATGATTACGGAAAATATATCGTATATCCCCAGGAGTGAATATCCTCGGAATTTGAATAGCTTGCATTTAATTAATGATAATGTTTCTTGACGGATTATCAGTGCAGAGAAAAGTAAAGACTGCATTCATGAACATATATTAACGACGTGGAGTGTGATTTCTTAGAACGTGAATACACTATCAAGATCTTTATATTAATGGATTGGTAACTGAAAAAAAAATTGTATCGAACTTGAGAACATCAAAAAAGTATTTTTATTACATAAATAATTAACATTTATGACTAACTACCTCATATCCTCACAGTGTACCTTCAGGCCAGTTACAAACGTTCACAAGTTGTTATACTTCCGGAACTGAGGGATTAAAAACGGTACTGAATAGCAACATCAATGGTTTAACATTAAAATGTATTTTAACTATTTATCTGTTTATATCTAATTTAAGCTGTGGTGTGTAAATAATAATAATAATAATAATAATAATAATAATAATAATAATAATACCCGTAGACAAAGCATTCCGCTGAATATCATGACTTAAAAATTGTCCAAACTCCATGGTCATGTGACTGAGATCTGGTATCAAGTGACCAATGAGACTTGGCTGATGAAACTGTGAGCTGATTTTACGGGCCAGTGGCAGAGGTCCTCCGAATAAGCTGGTTTGTCTAGGCTCATCAATACCTATAAGGTGATATAATAGAATATGGAATATGGTTCAAAATTTGTCGTTCGATGATGCTACGTTCGGCAGGGGCGATAATCAGACCATAAGCATAAGGTAGGACCATGTTCTTACACTTTCATTTCGTACTGATTCAAGCATAGCCTTCTTTTTCATTTTATTTGTCAATATTCCATATACAAAATCACGAATCACTTCAACTCAAAGCTTTCTCGCCTTCTAGATAGCAGTAGCAGAACGAAGAATACTGTGTAATTTGTCAGATATATCGATTAACTTCGAAGTGCAAGTGTGTGATGATCAAATCATAATAAATGAAGAACACTAGTGTTGCATTTCTTTAGTCTTTAAAGTTTCATTTCAATGCTTTGAAAATTATAACGGTTTAAAAAACATTAAGGTCTCATGAGTCATTACTCTTAGATTTTTCAAACAATATATAGAACATCGTGGATAGAGGGAGAAAAATTATTTCATTTTTTTTATGAAAATCAATCATTATGTACTTTACGCAATTTATTCTTTATTCTTCCTCATTGTACTATTTGGTACCGTTCATAGTTTTGTGGCGAAGGTATTGTTAATTGAAAATATTGTTAAATTCAATGTAACTCACTTTGACAAATTATACATTCTAATTAAATAACTTTCCATACCGTTATCATATAGGGCAGGTAACAGCCTCTCAAACGGGGTAAATGATCGGCCCCATAGCTTTTTGTTGAGATTATTGCACGAGCCGTCTATGGTCCTGTACCTGGAAGTCGCAGCTCCGATACAGTCCGGAACATTGGCAAAAGGACATCTGAGTTCCGGAACTGAAATTCGACTGGATAATTGTTGATTTATGTTCTCTTTTGAAATGGCGAGCCTAAGGATAGAAAAACGACTTACATTTCTAAATATACAAGCACCTTATTAGCTATGCGAACTCAGCGAAATGGTTGAGTATGATAATACAACCGCGATAACAAGATATACAGCTTGCAAAACAAGATTCGAACGCGCATGAGCAAATTCATAGCTACTGAATGGTCAGCAAAAGCTAGCAATGGCGGCGCGGGCAGGTTGCCAAAGTCGCCAAAATGAATAATTAAATTTTCACCAAATATAAAAAGATCATGCAGACCCTCCACCCTCTACAACTGACACAACAAATAAGGATAAAATTACAATTCATAAAATCCTTATAATACAAAGTCCCATGTTTGTTGTGTATAAACGGCAATTTAAAATCAATACCAACACCTGTTTGACTAGAATATCAAAACAGACACATCTCGCACAAAATAGAAAACTCTGGCTTAGTCTTTATCCTAAACCCGAAGGTGTGATGGAAAACAAATGTTAAAGAAAAGAGGTAGTCGATAAAACAACAATACCAATACTGAGTAATTCTCAGCAGACGAATAAATATTTTTGCTTGACTTATCGACTTAGGAAATTGTATTTGTTCTGGAAAAATCCAAATTATCACATCTGTTTTTCTTGAATCTTGTATATAAATTTCTGTCAAACACTCTCAGTTAAATTTGTTTACTTCATTTATTTAATTTATATGATGAAACTTTCATTTTATATTATTTTTTTCTCCCTATTACAGAAACCTAAAGCATAAAGATTACATTCTGATGGCAAAACGAACAAACTTGTAAATTATAATTCGTACACAGAATTTGCAGTCACTCTTGTATAAATAATTGGAAAACTTATCTGCCCCAAGGTCTCATATTATCCTAAATTTAAACAGTACGAACACACACATTTGTCTTTCCTTGTGCCCCGCTTACCAAACAAGA
Organism: Unio delphinus; assembly: GCA_029339505.1. Taxonomy (NCBI): domain Eukaryota; kingdom Metazoa; phylum Mollusca; class Bivalvia; order Unionida; family Unionidae; genus Unio; species Unio delphinus. Next base: position 626,711 of record JAQISU010000061.1, on the reverse strand, counting down.
GGCCGCTAATTCAAAACTTGCGGCAACTACCCACATTTTTAAAATCATTTTTTGTACGTTTTGATCAAAATTTCTTTAACATTTTTACATCCCAATTTTGTTTGTATATTTTTTAATCACCTTCCTAGGAATGTCAATTAGTCCAGCTAGTTAATAAAATACACACGTCACAACCCTAAGGCTATTCAGTGCGAGCTATATATTAATGACATTCGCCCCCAGCCATAATTTATATTACACCTAAGATAGTGTTGACGGAGTAGCTGAAAACCACAATACGTGTATTTTCTTAACAACAACTTAGACTGATTGAGTGTCTGTATGACAGTTCCTGCTGAAAATTTCACCACGGGAAATCGGAAATGGCCTGATTCGCGGGCTAAAGTAAATCTCCATGATATCTGTAAGCCATTTATGGCCATACAATTCAACCTTTGATATTCATCAAACTATATTATTTGTCTCCCTCCATCATTTTCCATAGTAGTAGTAGTAGTAGTAGTAGTAGTAGTAGTAGTAGTAGTAGTAGTTTAATAACTAATATATTTCACAGAAAAGAGCAGGTAATAAAAAAAAGAGTAATAACTGCATGTGATTTTAAAAATAAATTTGGATGCAAGGGCTGTTTTGTTTTCACCCACTTCTCAACTGCAGATTTCGAAACTCCCGAGAAAAGCTCTCCGAATGAAGCTATTTCTATGGCCTGAGGACTAGTAAACATATGCGGTCCAAAGAAATCCGTATTCCTCACGCCTACCTGGTCAATACCTAAATAATAATAATAATAATAATAATAATAATAATAATAATAATAATAATAATAATAATAGTAGTAGTAGTAGTAGTAGTAGTTAGGATGATATAACTACTACTATTACTAATATTAATAATAATAATAATAATAATAATAATAATAATAATAATTAATGATAATAACAATAAGAATAATAGGAAAAAATAGCTACAACTTATTTCTAGAAATCACCAGATTATGGTGCATTGATTTACGTATGTTGGTTATGAATTATCACATACAATAAATATTTATATCTACATGTTTAAAATATGTTTAGAAAAGTTTTCAGAAAGTATTCGAACTTATTCGACAAAGTTTTATGAAGGGTTTTAATGGACTCTACTTATTTTAATGTGATAATTTAAAACAAGGGGAAAGTAGTTTCTAATCCAAAAGAATAAAGTGTATTAACCAACCTTTCCTTGTCATGATGTAACTTTTTAAAATGCTATGCAGACCCATTGAAGTTAAGCAACTTATAGATTAAATACATTGGACACCCTTAGCATAAAATCAAACAAAATTCTCCGATTGTGTGTCATGATTTACTTTAATTATTTAAGACATTTTCACTTTCAGGACTTCTGAAATTACTCAGCATATTAATACTTAGAAAATTCTGTAATACAATTCATTTATCGTAATGAAATACAACAACCAAAACATATATTAATCTGTTATTGTTGTACTAGGGTTAAACGCAATTTTTCAGCACAATATAGGCTATACATGGCGGCCAGTATAAATTTTGAAGGAAGAACTCTGGAATCACCAGGGAAGAACCACCGACCAACAAGAAGTTACTGACAAGGTTTCTCAATACCCACGTTAGCCGAGCCTGCGATTCGAATTACACACGCAGATGTGAGAGCGCTCTAGACAACTCTGACACTCGAGGACCCGATCTAAATTTGTGATACAACATAATGATTTGTGAATGATGCCTATTGAAGAATAAAATCAAGAAAAAAGTGTGTAAGGCTCAACATACCTCTGTCGAAGAAAGATTTATCTTGACTGACAGCCACCTGTATGCTACTCTCTATGCTTGGCAGAGATGCTGAGACAGTATTTGATAGGATAACCTCTTTTTGAATTTGTTCGTTAGCCGTGACGTCCACTCTCTGAAAAAGAGTTTGATCCAAAGTCTGTCCATGCGAACATCCTAATAAAACCAGACCGCTAAGTATTGAAAGAAATGTCCGGTGTATTACCCTGAAAAGTAGAGACCAATATGTTATGCCGGTCATGCTGATCGTTTGAATTGCAGCGGCTTGATGAAAATGGAATTACGTATAGAAACTGAAGCGAACTTATTCAAATATATTGTTAAAAGAAATACATTAACGAATATTAGAAAGATGTAGAGTAATTAAATATTGATTAAAATTTACCTTTCTCCCATATCAGATCGAAAACAACTATCGTCACTAAAAATTAATCAACCTCTCAAAAGTATGTGTTAATGAACAGTCAGTACCGGTTTTCTTTGTTATGTGAGTAAGTGTTAATGAACAGTCAGTGCCGGTTTCCTTTGTTCTGTGAGCAGTCTAGTTACTTATATACTACATTAGGACGATGACCTACCTTCCCGGAAATAGCTTCCAATCATCAAGAACAATTTCAAACTAGGATCTTCCAGGTCAAAGTAACGAAACAAAAAAAAAAGCTTTTCTCTTGTCGTGGAAAATATACATATATATATATATACATATATATATATACATATATATATATATACATATATATATATATATACATATATATATATATATACATATATATATATATCTATATATATATATATATATACATATATATATACATATATATATATATCTTTATATATATATATGTATATATATATATATATATATATATATATATATATATATATATATATATATATATATAATTATGTATATATCTATATATATATATATATATATATATATATATTTATGAAGACTTCCTCACTGTCGAAAAGACGAAAAGACAAAGCTGAAATGGTATGGCCATGTCACTAGAGCCAACAGCCAATGTGTGTGTGTGTGTGTGTGTGTGTGTGTGTTCTCCTGCTATCTATCTTATCACAATGTAAATTTTAAATTTGAAGGTATCGAATTTTTTAAAAATAGCGAACCGAGCAATTGAAGAAGAAAAAAGGTTAAGTGAAAATCATATCCATTTTCATATTGAGGACAAACAACAAAAAATAATTGAAAAAAAATACTTGAAACGTATTTACTTTTTTGGGGGGAGGGTTACCTTCCCGCTGATCTTCTCAGAACATTTTAAGGGAAGTCCCTCCTGTGTTTTAATAAGATGTGTGCTATAGTATCAATGAATATATATAGTTTATTTTTCTTAGTACAATTTGAAGTATAGTTTTTTTTTTAAATGTTTCTATTCCAAACATTCGTCATCATATAATGCATAGTATCGTGACTCTTTCTGCTTCTCTTTCTTTCTTTCTTTTCTCTTTCCTTGCCTTGATCCTTTCTTTTTGGAATTGTTCTTCAGCTGTCGGTGGTTTCTTTACATGTTCTTCTTGTAAACTTGTTAGCCATTCTCCGTTATACTGTGTATTTCTCCTTGGTTTCTTTGTATTTCCTTCTTGTATACTGACTTGTTGTTGTTCAGGCTTGTTTTGATTTTCACGATTTGGACTGTTATTTGGTTTCTTGATTATTTGTCCAATTTCTATCCTGCAAGTTGTGCTAAGCGTATTATCAATCGGATTATGTTGTTCATGTTGTTGTTGTGTTGTTTTCCCTTGACTTTGACTGTTCTACTTTTGGATTGTCTTTTCTAGTTGCTTAGTTGCCTCCTGAGGGAATGGTATTTCTTGTATACTGACTTGTTGTTGTTCAGGCTTGTTTTGATTTTCAAATTGTCTAATTGTTGTATGTTGTTCAAGTTGTTGTCCAAGTTTTGGTGTTTTCCCTTGACTTTGGTTATTTGTCATGTTTTTCTCTTTAGAATTTTCCTGCTGCTTAGTTATTTCCTCAGCCCTACTTGTTGTTTGCGGAGGACTATTCTTTTTTGTGGGATTTGTTTTATTGCGTCTTTGTTCCCTGATGTCGTTTGTATTTTCTCCTTATTCTGTATTTCCTGACTTTGACTGTTTGCCGTGTTTTTCTCCTTACTCGTGGTTTGCTGAAGACGTTTTTGTGGGATGGGCCTTTGTTTTATTTCATCTTTCTTCCATGATGTTTGGTTTGTCTCTGGATTAATTTGTCTTTCTGGGATTAGTATCTCGTTTGTGCTTTCTTTCCTGCATTTATATGATTTGTGTCCTACTTCTCCACATTTGTTACATTTTCTGTAGAATTCTAGTTTCATTGTAAATGTTGAAGCCTTGTACTGTTCCAAAACTTGACTTTGCTACTTTTATCCCAAATTTTTCTTCTACCCATTTGATGACAGTTTCTAGTGGTACTTCCATAGGTATCCCTGTTATGTGCAAATCTCCCATTTGTTTCCAAATTTTCCTCATGATGGGTTCCGGTCTTCTTATAGCTGCTCTTTGTCCACATAGTATTGTTTCTCCATATTCTAGGGCCGGTGTATTTCCTCTATATCTGATGTTGTAACCTCCTTTTGTATAATTGATAGAATATAGCTTGGTTAGTAGTTCCGCGTCTTTTGTCTTTAGTTCTATCAAAATTGATTCTGTTCTCGGTGTTTCTCTGCCATTTAGATCTGGAAAAAAATATTTGCTGTGTCCCGTTTTTAAATTTACATTCAATATAATCTCCGTCTTCTTGTACAACATGCTTTGTTCGGAAAAAAACTTTTGCAAATCTGTCATTGTTCGTCTTTGTTCCTTTTTCTGTTTGTCTTTCTTTTCTCCTTTTAATTTCTTGTCATAGTTATCTATTTGTCCCAAACAAACCGCAATTACATCACACCATGGTAATTTCTCCCTACGTTGGATTTCCTAGCAGTTTGCTTGGTCCTTGCCATTTTTCGTGATTGTGACAGTAAGTCGACTTCTCAACTACAAGTACTGGAAACCTATTTACCAGATATTTTTCATGTTCACTTCAGGGGGACGTGCTTCAAGTAACGTTCGACAAAGAAAGGCTATGACATTATGTAACAGGAATACGTTCTCATTTATTGATTTCATACTGTCACAGTAATGTAGCATGTACACGTATGTATGTATGTATGTATGTATGTATGTATGTATGTATGTATGTATGTATGTATGTATGTATGTATGTATGTATGTATGTATGCATGCATGTATAATGTGTGTGTGTGTGTACATGAAAACACATATATACACATACACATATGCACACACATACATTCATCTATACATATATATGTGGAGCAACATGAAATGATTCTCAAATGAAAAAAGATAGCAAAAGGTGACACTTTATTATATGAACCAGAGAGCATTATATCTACGTGATCTGTCATACAACAAAATTGCGGAATTTGACAACAACAGGATGGCCTTTTGTTTATGTTTGTTTTTTTTTTCTTCAATTAATTATTTTTTTTAGCTTAACTACTTATTATTGTTGTTATGTTATGACATTGTTTGAGAGTAGGGCATGCATTTTATTGTAAAATGAGGTTATGCTTTTTGCCGTCAACAACATGAGTTTATCCCATACATCATCGTCGATAGACGACAAGCAATCTACTCTGCTTCCAAGAAGTATGTATGTATGTATGTATGTATGTATGTATGTATGTATGTATGTATGTATGTATGTATGTACATGAAAACACATATATACACATACACATATGCACACACATACACACATCTATACATATATATGTGGAGCAACATGAAATGGTTCTCAAATGAAAAAAGATAGCTAAAGGTGACACTTTTATTATATGAGCCAGAGAGCATTATATCTACGTGATCTGTCATACAACAAAATTGCGGAATTTGACAACAGGATGGCCTTGTGTTTATGTTTTTTTTTTCTTCAATTAATTATTTTTTTAGCTTAACTACTTATTATTGTTGTTATGTTATGACATATTGTTTGAGAGTAGGGCATGCATTTTATTGTAAAATGAGGTTATGCTTTTTTGCCGTCAACAACATGAGTTTATCCCATACATCATCGTCGATAGACGACAAGCAATCTACTCTGATTCCAAGAAGTATGCATGCATGCATGTATGTATGTATGTATGTATGTATGTATGTATGTATGTATGTATGTATGTATGTATGTATGTATGTATGTATGTATGTATGTATGTATGTGTGTGTGTGTGTGTGTGTATGATGTGTGTGTACATGAAAACACATATACACATACACATATGCACACACATACACACATATATACATATATATGTGGAGCAACATGAAATGATTCTCAAATGAAAAAAGATAGCAAAAGGTGACACTTTTATTATATGAGCCAGAGAGCATTATATCTACGTAATCTGTCATACAACAAAATTGCTGAATTTGACAACAACAGGATGGCCTTTTGTTTATGTTTGTTTTTGCTTCTTCAATTAATTATTTTTTTTAGCTTAACTACTTATTATTGTTGTTATGTTATGACATATTGTTTGAGAGTAGGGCATGCATTTTATTGTAAAATGAGGTTATGCTTTTTTGCCGTCAACAACATGAGTTTATCCCATACATCATCGTCGATAGACGACAAGCAATCTACTCTGCTTCCAAGATGTATGTATGTATGTATGTATGTATGTATGTATGTATGTATGTATGTATGTATGTATGTATGTATCTATGTATGTATGTATGTATGTGTGTGTGTGTGTGTGTGTGTGTGCCACAGAATTAGGAAAAAAATAACTTTGTTATGCCTTAGACATATTTGACTATTTTTCGTTGTACATTGCGTACAACATTATCTAGGGTGAATAGGTGTTTTTCTAGGTAAGCGACGGAACTAGCATGTATCTCGCCGGAAATTACTTGCGACGAGGGACATTATAATCATGATATACACGGGCATTTTGGATATAAGTTAGACGGGACCTAAAGTATCTAATCGCAGGATAGATAAGCTCGTAGTTTGAGAAGTGTAGATACTCGTTATTGTGTACTTCAATATTACTTGTGCAAAAATCTGTGTGGATTATTTGGATTTATTATTCACTGTCTACAAAGGGCTATATTTTCTTTATTATTCACATTTGTTTAAATCATTTCACTGCACCTTTCTTTTTTTCATTATTTCTTATACAGTATTGCTACTTTGTTTACATTGTCACAATGTCTCATCAAGAGACAGAAACCAATGATATGAATCGGGGAATGAGGTCGAGACTACACTTATACTATAAATGTACGGTGTCCGACAATGTGCTTTTAGCACATCACCCCAAGGGATGTCAGATTTTAATATCAGGCTCGGATGAAACACCCAAACAGCTAGAGATTTTAGCTGCTCTTAAAGCAATGGGTATAGATATGAGGAAGATTGTATGTCTTCAGAATGCTGGACCAAAAAGGTTCATGCTATATCCTAGGGATTCAGAGACATCAGTTCTTGATGTAGATTCCTTTATGGTGAAAAACATCAGGATGAATGTTAGTCAAGCCCCGCCGATTGAAAGGGATTTAGGCCCTAAAATGGTTGAAATACATTTCCATGGCTTGCCTTTTTACATAGAGACAACGGAGATTGAATTGAAATTAAAAGACAGGTTTGGGGTCACCAGTAAGGGAAACAAACTTGCGGACTCTTGGGGTTATACAGGAATAACATCGGCAGTCCGTATGATCAGAGTAGAACAAGGACAAGAGAAAAAAATGCCACCCTATTTCTATGTTTTAGGTTTTAAACTTAGGTCATGGTATAGGGGGTGTGAGAGGGACCGAAAATGTTCCAAATGTTCGGAAGTCGGCCATGGGCCGTGGGACTGTAGAATGGGAGTGGTTAAACAAGGACCATCAATAGAAAATGTAATTTTGACTGAAACTCCTCAGGACAACAATCCCAATACGTGGGCGAAAGTGGTTAATGCATCCAAATCTAAACCCATCAATTTCTCAGCTTTTGCGCACCAAAATCCATTTGCAATACTACCTCAAGAAGGGATTGAGGGGTCCTCTCCGAAAGGGAAAGGACCGAGAACGAAAAGAGTATCAAAAGTTACATCAACCCCAATTAAAACAACCTCCAAAAAACAACCCAAACTCAAAAAGAGGAAGGCAGAAAATCTCTCATCCTCTGATGAGGATTTTCTTCCCCGTAGTGAGAAGTGTGAGAAGGTACCTCCTTCTCTTTCTCCTGCTAGTGAGGTAGTTGAAGAAACTCCTCAAATAAATGAAAATGGAATTCAAACTCCAACACAAATGGCTAAGGAGGAGTCCCAGTTAGAAGTAACCGTGGGGAATGAATCCAATGGAAACATGGACACCCTTATTACTTCAATTGACATTGAATCAGAAAGAGAACAGTTTTGCGATACGATATACTCATTCAATCTAACCAGTGATTCTGAAAGTCCGTTAAGTGAACCAGAAACCCAATCAGAGAAAATTGATCCAGGTTCCCCTCAAAGTGGGGAAGATATAAGCACTTAATCATTAACATTAGACAATAAATTTTTATCCATTTAAAATTTGCGGCCACCTGGAGATAGACCAAAAATGGAAGAACAAAACTTCCTTTTAAAGTCAATAAATGTTAATGGTTTAAACCAAGAGAAAGTCAAAAAGTTACTACAAATAGGAGACTTTGACTTACTTTTTCTTCAGGAGACACATAATGGACTAACTGACGAACTAAAAGAACAACTCGAACGAAAGCTGGATTGTATTATAATTAAAAATGATCCTGATAGGAGAGATAAGTGGGGAGGGGTAAGCCGTTATGGTTAAAAATAAAGTAGGGATTAAATGGGAAAGAATAGAGGAGGGACTTTTTTAAGGGGAGATTAATTCATTTAAAAATAGAGAAGTGTCATTTTTTTAATATATATATGCCAGCGTTTAATATGAAAAGTGCTTTTGCAACGCGTTTAAAGGAGTACTTAGACAACTATATTGGGGAAAATTTGATAATTGGTGGGGACTTTAACTGGATTGAGGACGGAATAGACAGAACGACAAGGAAATTATTGAAAAGTGACTTAGAGATTAGGGACATAATGAAACTTATTATGGAATAATTAGATTTGGTTGACATATATAGACGGTTAAATTTACTAAGGGTGGAATATACTTTTACAAGAGGGGATACATCAAGTAGATTAGATAAATTTTGGGGTACATGTTTTGGCACAAATAAATATATTAAATCAGGAATTTTAGATTACAAAGTTTCGGACCACAAATTAATTTTTTTAGAAGTAGGGATAAACAAAAGAACTAAATGGGGTCGGGGATCATGGAAGTTAAATACTCAAATATTAAATACAAAAGAATTTATAGACGAAATTAATAGGGAAATAGAAGATTTTAAAAATATAGGGAACATAAATATCATAGAAGAATGGGATAATTTAAAAGTTAAATTTAAAAAAAATAGCTCTTAAACACTCAAAGTTAAGGATTAGGAAATTTAAATTAGAAGTAGAAGCTTTTGAAAATTTAATAAACACAACAACAATACAGGGCACAAAAGAAACACTAGTATTAAGATTAGGGAAATTAAAGAAAGATTTTTATAAAGGGAGGGGAATAAATGCTGGGTCATTTACAGAACTATATGAAAATCCAGAGGGTCTTTATAAAAGGGAGGAATTAAGAAGAGGGGGAGGGAAGACATTAGAGAAATTAAATACGGGAATGGAAATACTAGAAGACAAAACTCGAATATTAGAATATATACGAAATTACTATCAGGACCTATATACTTCACAGAGAATAGCGGACGAAGATATAGAAACATACTTACGAGAGACAAATTGTGAAAAAATTACCTCAGAACATAGAGACAAATGTGAGGAATTTATATCACAAGACGAGATAGTTGAGACAATAGGGAAATTAGGTAAAAACAAATCACCAGGGAGATATGGACTTTCTGCAGAATTCTATAAAAAATTTTGTAAGGAATTGTCGCCAATTCTAGAATGGTTATATAACAATATTGCACTTAGGAATAGCAAAATGTCAAACACAATGAGGGAGGGTATGATAACAATAATATATAAGGGGAAAGGGAATAGGGAAGAAATTAAAAATTGGAGACCCATCTCACTCCTCAACGTTGATTATAAAATTATTAGCAAAATTTTAACGGAAAGGGTAAAAAAGTGTCTTGACCCAATTATAAATATAAATCAAACTAGTGGGCCGAAAGGGAGAAACATACAGAATAACATTTTAAACATTAGAACTATCATAGATCATATAAATACAAATGGTACTACTAGTGCTATGGTACTAATTGATCAAGAGAAAGCCTTTGATAGACTTGAACAAAACTATATAATTAAGACACTAGAAAAATTTGGTTTTGGAGAAAATTTCCAAAATTGGACCTAAATCCTGTACAATGATATAAACTCGATTGTACAGGTTAACGGAGCAAAAACGGGAAAATTTGAAATTCAAAGATCAGTGAGGCAAGGATGCCCACTATCTATGTTATTATATGTAATAGCAATAGAAATTCTAAGTACCAAAGTTAGGAATAACCCAAACATTGTAGGAATCAAAGTTCCAAACATTCGAGAAGAAGTTAAGATGTTACAACATGCTGATGATTGCACAAACTTTATCCAAGACGGGAAATCCTATAATGAACTTATAAAGGAATTTGACAGATTTGGGAAAGTTTCAGGTTCTAAGATAAATCCTGAAAAGACTGAAGTTTTACTAATAGGAAACTGGAGAGGTAAGATACATGGTCTACCTGCTCTTCTTATTAAAGATAATATAAAAACATTAGGAATAAATTTTGGAAAAGACGAAATGACAAACAACTTGAAAGAAATTAAAGAAAAAATTATAAAAAATGTGGCAACCTGGGCACCTTTGCCAATATGCTTATTGGAGCGAGCACAAATAGCAAAAAATTATATGTATGTGCACTTTAATTATAAATTAAAAACAGTAGATATTAAAGATAATACACTAAAAAAATAGATAACGAGATTATTAAATATTTATGGGGATATAAAATACACTATACAAACAAAAACACTTTATATAAGGAAGGGATGAGGGGAGGTTTAGGTCTCCCCCACCCAATCCTAATTAAACACACCAACATTTTTAATAGATTTAAAGAGATTAAAGAGGAGCCCAAAATAGCTTGGCAAGGGCTTTATATATATTACTTTGGTTTCTCTATGAAGCAGAGAAATGACATATGTAGGAACAATAAATTAACTAAAACTGTAGAAGTGCCAATGGAATTAAGATACATAAAAGATTTATTATTCAGATATAGGGATGCTAAGGAATTCTGGAACACAGATACAAAATGCACATACAAATGGCTAACACGAGAAACAATAAATAAGGAAAAAAATAGGATAGAACAAAAATACATAAATATTCAATGGGATAGGGCATGGGGGAACTGGACTAAAATTAAATCAATTAGGAAAAAAAGTACCTTGTTCAAATACATGCATGATGCATGGTTGACAGGGGAAATAGCAGTGAGACGGCATATGATCGAAGTGTCACCAAAATGTCCACTATGCAAAAATTATTCATTTACTAAGAAACACGTTATTACAGAATGTTCCAAGACTCAATTTGACAGGAACAAAATCATAACGAATATTAGGGTAAATCAGATATATGAAGAAGAACAATTGTTATATCTAGATGGTATCTTGACAAATGATATATTACAACAAATAATACATTTTATTATTAAGACTATGATAGCATGTGGACCGATAAGGACTTATGGGGAAAATTTTCGATAAGGAGGGAACAGGGAACTCAGGTAGAGAAAAGTACAAGCAATGAGAGCATGGGGCTATATCACATGGCGCCACGCGAAGTGGACAGGCCCGTGAAAGAGTTTGGAACAAAGCTCACCTAGAGACATTTACATTACAACAAAACATGGATTTAGATAGATTATATATTTAAGATTTGTTCTTCCTTAAGGGAAGCATGCTATCATATAAAAAAAATCACTGGTTAGTATATATATTTACTCTGTGGAGATCGTGAATCTACACAGAAAGCCCGTTTTTAAGGGAATATAAACATTTTTGGAATGTAATAAGGTTTTAATTATAAATAAATAAAGATTACAAAATAGATCGAAAAGGGTGAAGTGCAAATAATAATAAAAAAATTGCACGAATCCCATTTCGATCCAAGTGATCTAGTATATAAATAAGGAAATTACAAATATAGAACATCATAGAACAAACAGTAAAACAATAGGGTCTTTCTTTTTTAAGACACCATGTTTGTACTAAATTCTAAATTATTGAACATATATGAATTAAATGAAAATAAAAATCTACGGAAATAAATACCGTTTAGAGGTATTTATATGGTTAGAAAACTGGGAAATTTGACAAGAATGGCTATCCTAACAAATATACAATATTCATATGAATATATATAGCATCATACATATAGCACACCACAAATAGCATACACAGGATTTAGGAAACCCCTAGCCAGGGTTAACTTTATGAAATGAGACAGACACCCATGATGGACCTTAAGGTTCGGGTGACAATGTCATAGAAAAACACTAAGGAAAAAATATCCTCCTGTTATCATATAATCCCGATGGGAAAAATTTAAGGTTAGGTTATTTAAATGGAATTTATAAAAAACACAAAACTACATATCAGGGGGAACACACACATACATGAAACTTTTTTTACTAGTTTTTTCAATAGGGGGAGGGGGCATCTGTCTGGTGCCCCCCCAAAAAAGAACATTTGAAACCTTTTCGAATACCTTGAGATTGTTTGAATCTTTATGGTAGGCTATACGTGAAATTGTATGAATATCTTACAGTGCATATTATTTGAAACTTTTTTGAAATCCATGAGGATGTATAGAGTGATTGGATCAATCGTATGTCGAGAGCATGTGAGAATCATTACATTTAACCATATTTTTTCGTAACTAATTAAGTTTATAAATTTACATCTTTAACACATTGTGTTTTTAGTTGTTCATTTAGTCATAAACTGTTTCTTTTCTGCGACTGTATAGAGGTATGAATATGGGTATGGTATGTTCCGTCTTAGACAAACCTTCTACTTTTTAAACATTATATTTGTAAACTTTCCTGTTCTGAATTTTCTTCTTTGACTCTCTAACTCTTATCCAAATATAGGATCTTTATACAAGCTGCAAGAAAAAGTACCATATTGAGCTATAATCATACCATTTGTTGTCGCACAGGTGTACAGTCTGTTCTTTCCTTGAAATAATATATCGACATACACACTACACTTTCGGGGCTATGTATTAGATTTACGGACAGGATATACATAAGAATTAGCCCTCAGGCAGTTGCTACAGCTGACATATTAATGCCGTTTTGTAACTGATTTCTTAGAAGTCGACAATAAACAACATGTATATTTACTTGGAAAAATTACTTGTAAAATAATCTTATCTAAATAGAATTAACTCTAATATACTTTTAAAACGAAAGAAGTGTCAATAGCATGAAAATATTTTAAAAAATCCTTGTTAAAACGGTTTTAATTGTTTGTGCAGGGACCGTGTGTGTAATAACTAGTGGTATCATGAAATGCCCATCAATTAATTATAATTTGCATTTGTTCTTTTGTTTTATCAACTTTTCCCAGGACAATCATTAGATTTGCTTGTCAAGAATTGTCAATTATTTTTGCACGGTGGATCGACGAATTATCGCTAGTGACAACGGTGAAATCTATTGTCAAATAATTGCTAATGTAAACATAGGAAATCAAACGTTATGCTGCCGAGTTTTCGTAGTTATATTACCCACTGTAACAGAATTGTTACCGAGTGGTTGGTGGATTAAATGAACAACACCTTCACAATATGTGAAGGATGGTGTAAATTTATGAAATAAATTATTAATGAAAAATAATAATGTATCAACACAATAACTCATGCGTTCAACCCACAATCACACTTCACAACCATTCACAATTTAAAAATAAATTAAATATTAATACAAAATAAACACAGATCCAAGGAACCTCCTGGACTAAACAAATGTTTCAAATAAAATGGAACCTTTACGAAAGTTATATTATCGCACGTATAGATTGCGATAACAAATACAAACATCAAACTATATTATCGCACGTATGGATTGCAACTACAAGTACAAACATCTACATGTATTAAATCAAGTTACTGTTATTGAGATTCATGTAATCCCTTGGAATACTACTGTGTAAATATAACAATGTATTCAATTGTAACCACAATTGAAACACACATGCGTCTCGACCCTGTACAACCGTACGATTCACAAACTGTTGAATCGCCGCACAGCTTCTCCGAATACCTAGGGTTGACCCAATACTTTTATCGGCCGCTTGCCCTTCACGGATCCACTACAGTTATACGTACAGACAGCATACAGCACCTACTAGAACCACCGGTCCCAAACACTTGGATGCCAACCCGGACGTTTACACCTCTAGACAGCTCCGACACTCAGACATTTAGACTTCTAGATTTCCGGATATTTTACACATCTCGATAGATATCCTCAGACATCATGACCTCCTGTTCACGCCAGATACAAACGTAGACTGACAGACAATTAGACAGACATTCAGACACCTCAATTTGATCCCACAATCAAATGGCAAAATCAAACAGCACAATCACATTCAGCTACAATAAAGAAACCAAACTAATAATAGTTGTTTCTAAAAAAAATCTAAAATTTAGATTACGCTATTACATTTAAGGTCTAATAGTGACTAGTAATTCCAAATATTCAACGGTTTAAATCTGCATTGTAATAAAGGCATCATTACATGAAATGATAAACTGAATAAAATTCACTGTAAATAAAACGAAATATAAATTGAACACTCACCCCTTTGGCTGGAGAAAGAATGACTATCTATCTCTCCTTTGACAAGATACTTGTGACTCGTAATCTTTCAGAAATATTCTGCCTTGTATGTCCCCAAATAGGTGAGCAGAATTCAGGGTAACATTCCCGTGCACCCCGTGATTATAATGTTCCTGACTTCAAGCGATTTCTAGTCAGGTACATGTAAATCGCTACACGTCGCTTACCTTGAAAAACACTTATTCACCCCAAGTAACGCATGTACGACGAAACAAAAAATGGTGAAATTAGTTTGTATTCAAAAAGAAAAAAATTCAATTTTCGCTTAAGTCTGTGACACCCACAACATTCCAGTAATGTTACTCCTGCAATATCCATAAACACATCCAAAATATGTGGACATTATGTATTTAAACCAATCGAATACAATAGAACTGCGTCCTTGACAGGGTGATGAAAGTTAAAAACCAGATCAGATCTATTTTTAATGCGGGAACCCTAGCATGGCATCGGACAAGATGGCGAGATATTTGTTATGTCCTCTAAAAATTAAAACTTAAATCCTCACTCCTTTCTATATAAAGAATATTTTCATATCGCAACGTTTGACGTTTATGTAGCAAATTATAACGCGGACATTCAGTTGTGTATATATATATATATATATATATATATATATATATATATATATATATATATATATATATATATATGTGTGTGTGTATAATGAGATACAGTGGACGATCGTTTAGGATGTCAACTGCATGTAAAATGAGACACTAGCCAAGAGTTTGTCATCTCTTGTGTATAAATGAGGGACACAGGTCAATCATTTAGGGTATTATCTGTATGCATAATGAGCGACAGTGGCCAATTATTTAAGATGTCAACTGTATATATCATGAGAGACATTGGTCAATATATTTAGGATGTCAACTGTATGTGTAATGAGACGCTGGACATTATATTGGTATATTTTCTGCCTCATGGTGTTACCCACTTCTTCATTTGTGATGTGGTCCATGTAAGAGATGCCGGGAACGGTTCTGTAAGATCTTTTTTTCACGTGCCTGGATTATTTATTGTAGTTAATCTGTCAGGGTCCAGGGCTCACATGAGTACAAAGAGATGGAGGTGACTAGTACTCTAAATAGTCTGATATTAGTTTTCAGACAACTAGTTTTTTCTCCAGATGGGTCGTAGCTTTGAAATAGCTGCCGTCGTTTGTGCTGCTCGTGAAAATATTTCTGCTTTTGATCCATTGGCCGTGATTATGAAACCAATATATTTGAATTGGCCCACTATTTCCAGTTCCTGTCCTCTGACTTTAATTTTGGTTGAGATTTGTTTGCCATTATTTGTAATCAGTTTTGTCTTCTCAGCACTCATCTCCGTGTCAAATCTGGGAGATGTTTCATCCAGGTTCTTCACTAAGGTGGCAAGCTCATCTTCACTGCCTGACAGCTCATCAATGTCTTCTGCAATGCGGATGTTGATGTTACGCCTCCAATGCTGACTATCCCACAGCGGGTTTCCAGGGCTTCGTTCATGATGCGCTCTAAGTAGATGTTGATAAACGTGGGTGACAGGAGACAGCCTTGCCGTACTCCAGTTTTGTCTTGAACCAGTCCCCCACATAACCTTGAGCAGTTACTGCACTGGTAGCCTTGGCGTACTTGATGGTATTGGTCAACGTTTGACCTATGTTGCACGTCTAAATTGTGACTCACAATGCTTCATGCCACGCTATCAAAAGTCAAAAGCGTTTTGAAACCTATGTACAGATGATTGAAATCTTACTAATATTGCAAGTACTTTTCACACAAAACATAGAGATTTAATAGTTGCTTTATTGTTCTTCTTCCACGTTGTGATCCTGCCTGGTCTTGCATTAGTATTTGTTCTGCTTCTGCTTTCAGTCAGTTCAAAAGGATCTTTAGCAACAACCTACTTGCATGGCTGATCAAAGGGATAGTTTTGTAATTTTGGCACAGATATAGATTGCCTTAATCAATGACTGGGTCCACTGTGTTGGCCATTCACCTTTGTGCCAGATCTTGTTGCAGAAATTTGTTAGTAGCTTAATCACTGATTCCCCCCGCCCCCGCATTCTTGATAAGTTCAGTTAGGATGTCGTCTACTCCATTTGCCTTCCCATTCGTTAGTGCTCTTATTTTGCTGACTCCATCTCTTCTTTGAGAATGGGAAACTTATTATTTGTGGGGTTTGGAACTTCAAGGTTATCTGTGTCCTGTGGACGTATGGTTGTATAGTTTTTTACAATACTCAGATCATCTGTCTGCAATGTCACATGCTTATGACAGGCATTTTTCATTTTAGTCTTGACTATTACTGACTCTTGGTTGGTTCTGTCTGGTGAGGTCTTTTACAATTTGGAATGCCTTTCCACTGTTACTCTGTACTTATCACATATAAATATAGAGCAAGTGCACATAAATAGAGAAGTCTAAAATATAGTTTGCAAATGTGTTGTATGTAATTCATACATTAGCACGTGACTGGATTGAACACTGACAATAAACGGATAGATTTGTATCTATCTGCTGTATATCATTTGATACATACCTGTTTTTGTTCAAAAACGATTATTTGATCTGTAACGATAAAGGACCATTCATCCAAGTTGTAACACATTCTTCGATTTGTCATCAGAGGAATTCTTAACAGATATATACTTGTGATAATTTTTTGTTGCACAACTCGACCCTTTTAGCAATTAACGCACTGGTGTTTCTTTTACAATATATTGTGGTACAGATTTAGAATAGAAAATAAACGAAGTTTCCAATGCAACACAAAGAAAACATGTAACTGTCGATATAATTTAAATCGAAAATATTTTAAGAATTGATAAACTGATTAAAGTTGAATGGAACACTACACATGACATTATAATCTAGACTATAACACTACATACAGGTACCAATATTAATGTGTAGAATACATCAGTAAATATAATGACATTATGAATTGGGCTATAACACTACACATACCGACATTATCATGTATACTAGAGCGCTACACACTTTGACATTATGAATTAAACTATAACACTACACATACCGACATTATTGTGTTGAATACAGCATAAAATATAATGACATTATGATATAATATTAAACACTACACATGCCAATAGTATGTAGACTAAAACACTACACATATATCATTATGATCTAGACCAGAACACTACACATATTGTAATTATCTGCACTAGAACTCTACACTTACCGACATTATGGTGTAGACTAGAACACTGCACATATTGAAATTGTGATGCAGGCTAGAATATACACATATTAACATTATATTCTAGACAAGAACACTACACATATTAACATTACCATATAGATTACACTATACATATCATCATTATGATCTAGACTAGAGCAGTACACATATTCACATTATCATCTAAACTAGAACACATCATATATTGGCATCATGATGTAAACAAGAATACTACACATATTGACATTATACTTGAGACTAGAACACTACAAATACCGACATTATGATATAAACTGGAACACTAAACATATTGATATTATTATCTAGACTTGAACACTACAATATTTACAGTATCATATAGACTAGAACACTACACATATTGACATTATAATATAGACTAAAGACTACACGTATCAACATTATGGTGTAGACTTGAAAACTACACATATTGACATAATAATCTTGACTAGAACACTATACATATTCACATATTAATCTAGACTGGAACACTACACATACCAACATTATGGTGTAGACTCGAAAACTACACATATTGATATTATTATCTAGACTTGAACAATACACATATCATCAGGAAGATTCTCTTTGAAGATGACACGGCTCTGGGGACCTACACCAAGAATGCCCTGTAGTGTCTGGGAGATTGTTTCGTTGATGCCTGTAAGCAGTTTGGGCTCACCACCAACCTAAATAAGACAAACGTCAGCGTGCAAGATTCATCTACTGCCCATCCCATTAAAATCGACGGTGGCACCCTGAAAGCAGTCAATAATTTTACTTATCTGAGATCAACCATCCGTAACACTCTCTCGCTCAATGTGGAGCTGGACAGATGGCGTTGAAATGCAATTAACGACACAGCCCGACTAACAAAGAGGGTTTGGGAAAACAACACGATGACAGGATACACCAAGATATAAGTTTACCAGACTTGCGTTCACATCACCCTCCTATATGTAAATACGACCTGGAGCACCTACACCAGGCAAGATTGCCGTCTCAACTCAATCCATATACAGTGCCTAAAACGCATCCGGAAAATCAGCTGGCTAGAACGCACCACACACAGCGAGTTCCTGCAACGTGCATGTATCGCCAACATGTACTCCTTGCTGAGTAAACGCCGCCTCCGATGGATGGAACAGGTGAGAAACATGGTCGATTTTATGGTGTCAAATGATATCCTAAATGGAAAACAAGCCACTGATACCAGAAGAATCGGCCGCCCCTTTCATGTTTCAAGGATGTGTACATGAGGAACGTGAAGGCGTGCGATATTTCATTTGAGGTCTGCAGTGCAGGCCAATGACCGATGCACATGGAGACTGACGGTCCGCAAGGACATAGAAGTCGCTGTTGTGAGTAGAGGCCAGCTGGCAGCAGAGAATCGTGAGAGAAGGAAGGGTGTGGCAGAAAGCTCAGCAACTCGAAGACTACTCTTGTCGTCTGCACAAATTTCAATAGGGACTGTCACTCGCGTATAGGACTGCACATCCACAACAGACGATGCCAAATCCCAGAGACATACGATACTCCACGAGCACTACTCGCATGGTCTCACGAGACTGAGCCGCCTTTGATGAAATGAAAGATACTCAACATCGGCTTACTAATAATATCAATACAAACAGCAAGTCTTTTCACCACAATGCGTTTAATCAAAATAATAACCATCTCTTGAATGTGTTCCGCGGATGCCGTAAACAAATTAACTGTAATTTAAAAAAATAATTAAATATGAGTAAAATAGCATGCATCCGCACTCCATATACCTAAAATGGTCGATACTGTTTAAACCATTTATAATTTAATAATTTATTCTGGAAGAAATAAAAAATAAATAATAAATAAATAATTAAAAAATAACTACTACTACTACTACTACTACTACTACTACTGCTACTACCAATACTACTATTACTACTACTACTAATAATAATAAAACACTACTAATCATAATAACACAGAAACAAAATCTCATCAAATTATATATCGCGTACCGAAGTAGTAAGTCGCCTGTGCCTATCATATTCTATTTACTGACCATGGTGTATAAAGAGGTATGAAATACAATATTGTAGTAGATTTGTTTTTAAAATTAAGAAATATAAAATCTATAAATCCTTTAGCATTGCCATACTAGTAATTTGACGGACTTTAAATTTTTTGTGTTCTACATGTATTAAAAAGGGCGAGAAAGATTATATGAACCTAAAATTTAAAATGTTTTTATTTTTAGAATGTTCAATCATTTTTACCGTTTTCAACACGTATTGAAAACTGTCTCACATTTAATAAAAACTATGAAATGACTATTATTTTCTTAAATGTTTAATACATAAAACTATAATATTTTGAAAGTAAGGTTTAATTTCTTTTATGTTTGAAAGATGATCAGTTTGTTTTATTTGCACAATATGCGCTCATTCCAAATTGCGAAAAAGAATTTTGACAAGGTTCACGCTTGAATGGGTGGTTAGGAAAGAGTCTATAGGTCTATGTGTTGGTGTAAAAAGAAGTTGGGATCCAAATAGTCGATATCTCTCTCCTCTTATTGTATTCCTTCCATACATGCAAACAACATAAAGACGATGTACAAAATGAAGTTTCAGATTAATTTATTTTAAAATCTCAAATTAAAATTGAATGATCGAGATATGTTATAGATCTTAGCTGTGTGAAAATATATATTATATAAGTTAAATTGTTATGCATGAAACCTACGAATATATAATTGAAATCAACCTCTTTGCGGTCATGTGCAGTCTTTTCGTGACAGATGAAATCAGCATCACACATTTTATAGTCTCTATATAATAGCAATGCCATAGGTAAATAATAAAAACTTAGTTAAACAAATTATTAAATAAATTTGTAATAATACGATGAACCTTTATATTTACTAAAACATTTCCAGTAATGTCAGATCACAAACAACGATTAATCACAAACTTTAAAAGTGGATATGCTGGGTTGCAATTGTGTTAATTTGATATTATCGGGACATTTTAATTAATTTTTATAATGTGTAAAAAGGAGATTCTATAAATAATCATTACATTACGGAAATAAATTCAAATCCTTATTTTCCAGGGCTATGAACAGAAAGGGTTAAAACTAAGCCTACCAAAACTTTGATATTCATCCACTATCATGTTTTGTTTTAAATCCTGTTTCATTCTGGCACATTTCTCGTTGTTCCACTGTCAAGTGAATCTCGCAGTGAATTATTGATAGGTAACACTGAGACAACATATTAATGTATTTGTTGCTGGATCACCTGTTGTTAGGGAGCGATGTAAACAACATGTTTTTGCATTTATTTACAATACCTGGATACAAAACATATATTTACAAGAGCGGCAAAGCTTTGAGTGTGTGTGTGTGTGATTTGTGTTTTTAACGTAGTTTCAACAAATGTCCAGTCATGTCGTTACGATGTTTGCATTGTGTCAGTTTATAGTGAGGTCTAGGACAGGGGCATGAGGCAGCAGACATGTATAATGATGTCCCACCATTTCACATTATTTTGACACCAGGCCGACTAGTAATAACACGAACCTCTTTATTCTGAACGCCAAGCGAGGCAGCTGTTAGTACCATTTTTGTAAGTCTTTGGTATGACTCGGCCGGAGATCAAACTCATGTCCTTCCGCAACCAGAGGCGGACGCTCTGTCCACAAGGCCACTGGAACGGTCATAACGAAGATAACTCTCTAAAATTAGGTCGAAAGTACCATTGTGCTGTTACCGTTAGAACAGTCAAGTGGCCATTTAGATTTGTCTCCCTTTTTTAAACTCTTCTTCATGAATATCAGTTTTTTTTTTGTTTTCGTTTGTGGTACGTCGAGGCGGGAGTGTGAGCATGCCTTCACAGCTCTTTTTGAAATTGAAGCCCACCACAGAGTGAGTTGTTAATGACTCGTAGATTTGATTTGTGATATGGACATTAATACATTAGTGACACGTTTCTTTAATTTCATGTTTTGTAATGATTACATTTTCCATTTATTGCAGCTTTTTACCACACACACACGCACGTACACTCTAATTTTAGATGAGAGTTCTCGCACAGAATAAACAGTATTTGAACATAACATGAGCTTTGTGTCTTGAATGCTGGAGAGTGCCAGGTTACGCTAGCTGCAATTTCTTCAGAGAAAAGGCAGTATAGTAAAAAGACTGTGTTCAGTAACTTCATGCAAAATTCTTCCCAGGGATAGAGCTACAGCTGACTGGTTCATCAAGAACACTAGATAGCTACACATTTCATTTACACACATTCGGAGAATTACTACAGGCACAGGACAATCGTCAACAGTCGCATGATGCTGAAGTTCGGTCGCCGCCTATACAGTATATTCTGATGTGTTGAGAAAGATAAATGAATACATCTTCCTTTTAAATTAAGGATAAAAGTTCACTTGTACTACTGAACAAAGATCTGACCAGGGCAACCATTTACCTACAGTCGCCAAGAATTTTAATTGTGAGATGAACTCATTCAAATTTGCTAATTTGTTAGTCTGTATAATGTGAAAGAAACATTGATTCAGTCCAAGCTACATAACACGTTTACTACATATTCTACGGGATTCACCACGTTTGGAAACTATTGTGATTTGTTATTAACTTCTCGTCGCATAACTTTCTGACATCATACAGATTCTATTTTCCCATTTACCAAAGTTCTGTTATCTGTGTAAATGGATCCAATTGATTCAAAATCTATGGACCTTGAAGCAGTTTCATCGCAGCCTACCGAAAGGCGAATCAGAACATTAACTGTCAAAGGCATGGAAATGTACGAGACGACCCGAGACGATTATAATGTCAAATTAGAGAAAGCTTGGAAGAACATTGAAGATGTTTCGGCAATATTCGCTGATCATCCCAGTGATATAAATTCCTTACGCAAAATAGAAAATGATCTAGTCAAATGCTATGACAAATATTGTACTCTGTCCACAGAATACCTTGATTTCTGTCAAAAACATGCACACAGGAGAGCCTTAAAGAATTGGAAACTCATTTTACGTTAGTGCAAGCATATAAAATGATAGTCGAAAATATCTTAAAACGACTTCACACCTTCAAACAACATGCGTTGGAATCCGGCTCACCTCATTCTAACTTCTCTATACACACAGCAAAATCTAAAACTAGTGGTTCGACTACATCCAACATCAGTTCTGTGCTTGCTAGGAAGCGTGCTAAAGCTGACGCCGCACGTGCACGAGTGGAATTCGCCGAGAAAGAAGCAGGGATACGTAAACAGCAAGCATTTCTTGATGAACAGGAAAAGTTGTCTAAAGCGATAGCTGTACGTAAAAAAGCAGAATTGGAGGCTGACCTGGAGCTTCTAGCACATCAAAAGGAAGCTGCTGCAGCTGAAGCTGAAGAAGAGGCTTTACAGTCGGTTGGTGAAGACCGTGGTGAATCAAATCTAAGTGAATTCGATGTCTCTCAGCCTCAGGAACCCATGGAACGTGTTAGATACTATGTTAGTCAAGAAACAGAGCTGCCAGAAAATACTCATTTCAAGGCTGATTACGATGAGTGTGGTGTTAAACAAGGCGTACACCACAGTGTCAGTTACACACCTACACCACTTATGTTCCCAAGTTTCATACCGACACCACAACCTGTGATACAGACCTGTCGGCGTGTCAACCACTATGATCAAGAATGTGCATCTAGTGTAAGCTTAGATTTGGACCAAGTACACGAATCAGGGATGCATAAAAGCGCTTCTTTATGTACACATCGACCTACTGTGTTGAATGCTGATGCACCCGCCTACCACCCCAATAATGGACAAGTCGATTATGCTCCAGCAGCACTTCAACCACAGGAATATAGTAGTCAGTCTATCGGTACGGAGATGACTCGTTTTCTTCTGAAGAAAGACTTGCTCCTTTCACGTCTTTATAACTACAATGATCGACCTGAATTTTATACCGTTTGGAAGGCCTGTTTTCTCAGCATTATGAGAGAGTTAAAGGTTACCACTAACGACGAAATAGACTTATTAGTAAAATGGTTAGGCCCTGAATCTTCAAAACATGCACTTAGCATCAGAGCATCAAACGTGAACAACCCTTCTAGAGGACTACAAAGAATCTGGGAGCGTCTGGATGAGAGATATGGTAGCCCAGAAATGGTTGAGGCGGCCTTAAAAACTAAATTAGGCAACATTCCGAAGCTGACTAATAAGGACAATAAGAAACTCTATGAGTTGTCTGATATTCTTTCTGAAATTGAGTCTGCCAAGGAAGATAAGAGATACCAGTCACTTTTGGGTTATTATGACTCGTCTTCTTGTGTGCTTCCCATAGTGAATAAACTTCCTTATGGCATACAAGAAAGGTGGACTACAAAAGCAGTGAATTACAAGAAACACCATAATGTTTCTTTTCCACAGTTTTCCTTCTTTGCTGAATTTATCCGTGAGATTAGCAAAGTGAAGAATGACCCCGGTTTCGCATATGAAATCAGCACCATCACACCTACTAAAAAGGAGAAAACCCCTCTCAGGAACGCTGGTAATAGACCTATGATCTCGACAAAGAAAACACAGGTATAACGACATTCAGATGTGAATGATGTTGAATCAGACAAACGATGTCCATTACACAAAACGAACCACTCTCTGAACAAGTGTAGAGGTTTCAAACTCAAACCTTTAGAAGAACGTAAGAAACTTCTAAAAGAGAACGGCATATGTTTTAGATGTTGTGAATCAACAAAGCATATACTACGTGCATGCAAGGAAGTAATACAGTGCGCAGACTGTGGCAGTGATCGTCATCCTACAGCTTTGCATGTCACCGCCGCTGTAGCAGAGAAGCTTATATCTCAATCTTCCGCAATAAGTCATGGCGGGGAGAAGGAGATTTCAGATTCCTCATCCCCACGAGTAACATCTAAGTGTACTCAAATTTTTGGCGAAGGATTTGTTGGTAAATCTTGTGCTAAAACAGTCCTTGTTAGAGTATATCCAGATGGTCATCCTTCAAAGACTATAAAGATGTATGCTATCCTCGATGACCAAAGTAACAGGTCATTAGCCAAGTCAGACTTTTTTAATCTTTTTGACATACAAGATAAACAGGTTGAATACACGCTTTCTTCGTGCACCGGTTGTGTAGTGACTTATGGTAGAAGAGCAAGTGGATACGTTGTAAAGGCACTAAATGGAAGTGCAAGATTGGAACTTCCGACGTTAATTGACTGTAATCAGATACCAGACATTAGGGAAGAAATTCCCACTCCAGAAGTGGCGGAACACCACCCTCATCTTAACGATATTGCGAGACACATCCAACCATTAGTAACTGGCTCGTCTATAATACTACTGATTGGTAAAGACTTGACTGAACCACATCACGTTCATGACCAGCGCATCGGTCCATGGAACTCTCCCTATGCCCAGAGACTTAGCCTTGGCTGGGTGATAATAGGAGAAGCTTGTCTTGGTAAAGTACACAAACCCGATTTCGTTAATGTCAATAAAACTTACCTGTTAGGAAAAGGACGTACGTCTATCTTCAGACCTTGCCCTAATGGTTTCAAGATAAAGGAAACTCACATCAGGAATGTATGTACAGACGACAATATATAATTGTATTTTCTTCATTCGCGGATGCAGAAGGTGACCTTGGTGCCTTTGTTTTCGAGAGAACAAAAAAATGATGATAAAATTGGGATGTCAATAGAGGATAAAGAATTCCTCAAGATAATGGATCCGGAGTTCTACAAAGACCCTCATGGAAACTGGGTTGCACCCCTTCCTTTCCGTACACCAAGACAAAGACTATCGAACAATAGACCGCAAGCCATTAAATGGGCTAAGACATTAGACACCAGTCTCCGAAGGGATCCGGTCACAAAACAACATTTTGTGACTTTCATGCAAAGAATCTTTGATAGTGGACATGCAGAGTTAACCCCATCTTTAAAAGACGACGAGGAGCGCTGGTATCTTCGGTGTCTACCACCCTAAGAAACCGGATCAGATACGAGGCGTGTTCGACTCGTCTGCCAAATACGACGGTGTTTCGTTGAACAATGTTTTACTGTCGGGACCAGATATGACTAACAACCTCTTGGGCATTCTTCTTCGTTTTCGGAAGGGACCTATTGCTGTCACAGCTGATATTCAACAGATGTTTCATTGTTTCTTAGTCAGAGAGGATCATAGAAATTTTCTTAGATTCTTTTGGTATCGTGACGACAATCTGGACGAAGATCTGGTTGAGTATAGAATGTGTGTAAACGTCTTTGGTAATAGTCCGTATCCTGCTGTCGCGACGTATGGACTAAGGAGAACGGCACAGAACAGTGAAAGGGTTTTTGGCGTGGACGTTAAAGAGTTTGTTCAACGGAATTTCTATGTGGATGATGGACTTACATCACTCCCTACAAGCGCACAAGCTATTGACCTAATGAAAAGAACACAGCGAGCTCTTAACGTTGAAGGCAACCTACGTTTGCACAAGATTGCTTCAAACTGTGATGAAGTGATGAATGCCTTTCCTTCCGACGATCTGGCTAAGGACCTGAAGGATCTAGACCTTAGTAAAGAAATACTACCCTTACAGCGCAGTCTAGGCCTGACCTGGGATCTTAAATCAGATTCGTTCAGATTTCAAGTGTCATCTGAGGAGAAACCTTATACACAGCGAGGAATTCTGTCTACTGTCAACAGCCTGTTTGATCCTATCGGTTTTGTTGCCCCTGTTACAATCGAAGGGAAGGTTTTTCTTAGGAATCTGATATCAGGAACTACAGATTGGGATGAAGTTCTGCCTGTTGAACATCAAGCAGAATGGGAGGATTGGAGAGATTCGTTACAACTCCTTGAAAATGTAAAAATTCCACGCACATATTCGTCTATGTCACTCAATATTACTGTCAAAAATGAGTTTCACATATTTTCAGATGCTTCTGAAAAAGCTATCGCTGCAGTAGCTTACCTCAAAACTACAGCCGCCGATGGTAGTCAACAAATTGGTTTCGTTCTAGGCAAAGCTAAAGTTGCTCCTGAGCATGGACACACTATTCCTCGCCTTGAGCTCTGTGCAGCAGTACTGGCTGTGGAAATTTTTGAGACTATATCGGATCACTTAGATATTATAATGGACTCAGTGCGCTTTTACACCGATAGCAAAGTTGTTCTAGGATATATACACAACCAAACGAGACGATTCTACGTATACGTCAGCAACAGAGTGGAGCGCATCAGGAAATCCACTAGACCAGAACAATGGACCTACATTTCAACGGATTTGAACCCGGCTGACTATGCTACCAGGTCAATTCCAGCTGCACGTATACAGGATAGCCCTTGAGTGTTAGGCCCATCACATCTACTCCGTAAAGATAAAGAATCTTTTGATGACATATTCCCTCTCTTGGATGCTGACAAGGATAAGGAGCTGAGACAAAAGGTTGACGTACTCAAAACGATTGTGTCAAAAAAAAGCTCACTGGGTTCGCATCGTTTTGAAAGATTTTTATCTTGGAAGAACTTAGTGGAAACTTTCACCCGTCTTAGACACATTGTTCTATCCTATTGTGGCAAAGAGCGCTGCAAAGGATGGCATATGTGTTCGGAATTCAGAACTGTGGAAACCTATCACAAAACTCAGCATTTCATAATCAAAGTGGTGCAGCATGAGATGCATAGCAGAGAATTAACCTGCCTCGAGGAGAAAAATCCATTACCAAGAGACAGTCTAGTACTATCTCTCAGTCCAGTCATTGATGAGGATGGCATACTTAGAGTGGGAGGTCGCCTTAATAGAGCGGGTCTTAGCATTAAAGAAAAGAATCCACTTATCATCCCCAGACGCCATCATATCGCGACGTTACTTGTACGTCATCGCCATGATAATGTTAAACACCAAGGACGGCACTTCACAGAAGGAGCGGTTAGAGCCGCTGGACTTTGGATTAATGGAGGCAAGCGGTTGATATTCTAGCTGATCCACAAGTGTGTGAAATGTCGTAAATTGCGTAGAAAACAAGAATACCAGAAGATGTCCGACCTAATCCACGATCGCCTTGAACCAGTACCTCCTTTCACCTATGTAGGAGTGGATACATTTGGTCCCTGGTCAGTCATAGCACGACGCACTAGAGGAGGTTTAGCCAGCAGTAAACGTTGGGCCATACTCTTTACATGTCTTACGATTAGAGCCATCCACATTGAGGTGATCGAAGATCTCAGTACGTCTGCATTTATCAATGCCCTTCGGAGGTTCATTTCCATCAGAGGTAACGTGAGAGAGTTACGATCAGACCGTGGAACCAATTTTATCGGTTCGACTGACGACCTGAAGATCGATGCCATTACTGTGGAGGATGGTCCTGTTAAGGAATTTTTGTACAAGAAAGGAATTATATGGATATTTAATCCACCTCACTCTTCACATATGGGGGGAGTGTGGGAACGCATGATCGGAATTCCCCGTCGAATTTTAGACTATGATGACTGAGGTAGAATCCAAAAACCTTACAAATGAAGTGCTCATCACCTTTATGACTGAAGTTTGTTCTATTGTTAACGCCCGTCCCATCGTGCCTGTTTCATCCGACCCAGAGTCTCCAATGATACTAAGTCCTTCAGTGCTACTTACTCAGAAAATAGACATCATTACAGAGCCCTTCGGACCGTTCGAAATGAAGGATTTATACAAGGCGCAATGGAAACGTGTACAAACCTTGGCTGACATATTCTGGAACCGTTGGAGGCGTGAATATCTCCAAACATTGCAAAGTAGACGCAAGTGGCAGATTGATCGGACAAACATTAAACAAGGAAACATTGTACTCTTGAAGGACAAAACCGTTTGTAGTAATGAATGGCCTGTCGGCGTGATCGTGAACTCGATTCCAGGCGGAGATGACAGAGTTCGTAAAGCTGAAGTTCGAGTTACAAGGGAAGGCCAACCGACAATCTACACGAGACCGATTACCGAGATGATTCTGTTATTAACGGAGGAGTCCACTGAGAAATGATCTACATCTTCCTGTTTTATGCAATATGATATGATCTTAAGCCATAATCTAGATTTTGTTTCATTGGACAGTGACGTTAAGACTAAAAAAGAACTCTACACTTATAGTGTACATTTGTCTATTTCTTTATAGTGATATCTGGTAGATATCAGACGGGGAGTGTGCTGTTACCGTTAGAACAGTCAAGTGGCCATTTAGATTTGTCTCCCTTTTTTTTAAAACTCTTCTTCATGAATATCAGTTTTCTTTTTGTTTTCGTTTGTGGTACGTCGAGGCGGGAGTGTGAGCATGCCTTCACAGCTCTTTTTGAAATTGAAGCCCACCACAGTGTTAGTAACTTTGTTAATGACTCGTAGATTTGATTTGTGATATGGACATTAATACATTAGTGAAACGTTTCTTTAATTTCATGTTTTGTAATGATTACATTTTCCATTTATTGCAGCTTTTTACCACACACACACACGCACGTACACTCTAATTTTCGATGAGAGTTCTCGCACAGAATAAACAGTATTTGAACATAACATGAGCTTTGTGTCTTGAATGCTGGAGAGTACCAGGTTACGCTAGCTGCAATTTCTTCAGAGAAAAGGCAGTATAACCATGCTAATTCCTTCCTAAAAAGTTAAAAGAAAATTCATGTCATAAGCTGTAGGCGAATAGCATGAAGAAAGGTGTAACTCCGCATAAAACGAACAACTCGTGTGATATTAGCACCTTTTGTCCAACACCACCATGTAATTACTGAGGAGGCGAAAAATAACATAGCAAGTCAAAAACAGTATTGTCGTTACTGAAGAGGAGATAATAACACCTTGTTGACGTCTTTGACAACACCTGTACAAACATAAAAAATCTTCATATTTGTCTTACTTTACAGTAATAAATCACTACTTTATGATGTTTAAGGTATTGAAAATCATCGTAATTAATGCTCCTCGCGTATATATTTTAATTAAAGTGTTTAAAGATTAG
The DNA here is from genome assembly GCA_029339505.1 of Unio delphinus. Classification (NCBI taxonomy): domain Eukaryota; kingdom Metazoa; phylum Mollusca; class Bivalvia; order Unionida; family Unionidae; genus Unio; species Unio delphinus. Next base: position 596,684 of record JAQISU010000061.1, on the reverse strand, counting down.
GTTTTGTAACTTGTGGGCCAAAAAAATATTTGTACTTTACGAAATTACCACGAGAAAAGAAAAACTAAATACCTTACAAAAATTTACTTTGATTTCAATCGATAAAACAAATCTCCAAAATAATAACCCCTTCCTTTGTCTGTTTTATTATTTTGATTTGTGTTTTCAATTGACGCTTACTTGTTTTATTAGTGCAACTTATTAGTATTGTGTTTATATATTGGAATCGGATGCATAGAATAAGTAATAATGTTTGCATATTAAGAACTTGATGTTGCACGAAGGAATACACTATGGATGTATTACTGATTTTATATATTACTTTTAGTTGTTGCACTGATTCCAAGAGTCCGTTGCATGATGGTGCTCAAAGCATATTACAGGTACCGTCACTTTGGCCACTTTTGCTAGCATCCATACATAGTTCGCTCCACTTTTACTGAACAAAAATTCCTTAAATTTTGTCATTGCTAAGTCTCGTGATTATGTACCGTCCACGCTGTTTAGATAAATCATTCTACAGCGAGTTTTCTTCAATTGTTGTTTTTAAATTGTATTTTTAAATCAATTTTAAATGTGCCTGGTGGGATAAATGTTCACTTTGATTGATTTAATAAATGAAAACTAGTAACAGCTATGCTATTACAATTCCATACAATTCCACAATAATATTCTTGCACGTGAATGTTGCGAATGTGCATTCCTACCTGCATAAGGTTGTACATCTGTTGCCATTTTTATCAATCTACTGGCTACTCAAGTTTTACAGGCATTACTAAGTAGTATAGGAAAAAGTGGGTTCTGGACCACCAACCTCTACAGGCTTTAGTTTTGCGAAGACGACGTTTAAACATTGCAGTGTTTTCCACGAGATGGAGATCAAAAATCAATCGAATTAAGAAAAATAATTTTTATAATAAATTATGCTTTAATCGATGAAATAACAATTACCAACACAATTATTTTTAATGAAGCATATACATGTTCACTATCACGATAATGACAAGCTTTTATATCTGTACTATTAATTTAATTAATGATGCTAAGTTTCCTTCGAATTTGTTTAACTAAATAGAGAGTCTCATAAACCACGACGTTTAAGAAATTTATCAAACAATGGTGGATTCTCAGTTAGAAAATATATTTTTCTTCTGTTAATGTAACTAGTTACCAGGAAACGATAGCATCTACCTCCACAATTACTACAAATCGGAATTTTATCTCGCATGCCTCAACTGCAACAATGACACGGATATGTTCCACTAGCAGGTTTATTCCGCAACAGGTAAGCATGAACCCCACATTATTCTGTTATACATCTTTTACCACATTGATCAGTAGTACATTGTAACGACCACTGGCATATGTTTAGATTGAACATTATATTTAGAACATTTTTGAAATTTGATTCATTTATATTTTGTTTAAAACACATGGTAAAAAATTCAAGATGTGATAAGCAGTATGCCACAACAGAGGATGTAATTACCAGGGTTGTCAAAATCACCCTCAAATGCTCGAATTCCACAACGATAAAAGGTCGCTCCGTTAATACGAAGATTTCACGAAGAGATTGTTCATGAACATGTAAAATGGCCGTGATCAAATGTTGATTTATTTAATCTAGCTACCAAGATAATTAGTTCTAATCATGACCCATTAAACTGAATTGGGAAAGATTCGGACAAGGAATGTCAAACAATTTGTCAGTACATGATCGAGTTCATAGATTGCTAAGCCAAATTGTTGAGCAATCTAACATAAACAGTCGTCAAAAGATTGCTAAATCCTTTTCTGAAACCTATAAGAAACTAACCGGTGTTAAACCAGTATGGCCCATATCAAATAGTCAACTCGAGGAATTAGCTAACCAGGTTATAAATACCTGATAACAAAAGCTCTTTTACAAGAATTAAAACAACGAGGCCCTGGTTTTGACCCATTATTTATTTCTGATGAAATATTTAAAGGACTTGATACAAATATTATTAATCAGATTATTCCAAAAATATTGAAGAATTATCCTACGATAAAAGTCAGCATTGTTTATGGTGTTGTTATGTTAAAGGCGACGGATCCTACAGTTACACAAAATCACCAAGTAGTGTTTATACCGACACGGATTTAGACGAGCTGTAAAACGAAATCTACCAACAAATAGTACAGATAGTTGAACAACATACATCCTACGGGGCAGGTTGGGTACTGGATAAAATTAATTCCATAACAGCTTTTACTCACGCTTTTTGAGATGAATACTGGAGGATCTTATATCTTTCTCCCACCGATAATCGCGCGGACAAAGTCGTGCATTAATGTGAAAAATCAAGACAACAAATGCGTGTTATAGGTATTATTATCAGTGTTTTTATCATGCTGAAGACCACGTCGATCGTGTATAAAAATATTTACCATAGCATGATTGCATGAAAATGACAATAATTAAGTTTCCAAATCATGTTAAACAAATCACTAAAACAGAACAGCAAAACTCTGAACTATTTCCAGGTGGAATAAACGTCTTTTCAATTGGTTCATCAAACAATCCGTTTTCACTTAGGATGTCACAAAAAACTAAACACAACACTGATGATAGACCGATATATTGCCTACCAACAACAATAATATCATTTGATTAAGGAAACATTATACTATTGTTTAACAAGTGGGAACGAACTGCCAACTTACCTTTTATAATTTATGGTGATTTTGAATCTTTTATCAAGCCTTGCATTAATATTAAGTGTAAATGCAGTCAGCAACCATATGTATGTGGTTTTAAAACAGTGTCCAACATGTTCTTGTCTCATACTGTTTGCACAAGGTTTGTACCGAGGACAAACATTATAAGTTTTCTCCGATTTATTGTGGTAATAAATGCAAATATCTTCCACCGGAAGTAGACATGTTGAAGGATGTTTTTGAAGAACAAAAACGAATAAAGCAACTGTTTGAACTGGCTAATAGTGATACTTTCTTAAAACCATTTACCAATGTATCGAGGTATCAAAAGGCTGTTTAATGTGCTTTGTGTAAACACAACGAATTTCAACAAACGATCTGGCAAAAGTGCCCTAGTGACCTGCATCCATGAAACTTAATAATTGACAATTACTTGTCTGTCCTCCTTACCCACCCACAACCTCTAAAAAAACAATTGTTCTGGTGAGCCGGAATCGATTGTAATCGTGTTCATGATACATATTATTATACTGGACAAAGGTTTCTAAAGTTTAGCTGATCTGGCCATTGCATAGATTTCATATATCTTCAAATGCTTCTTGCAGTCTTCTTCTATAATGTCTTTTATGTTATTCCTTGTATTTGCAATATCAGTGTTTAATTCCTGTTTGTATTCTTTAGTTATTGTATAGCACATATCCATGGAAACATTTAACCATCCTAATATTTTATCCAGTTGTTAACTGCTCATTTCTTTTTTAGTCAATTAATGTTCGATGCTGCTATACATGAAATGATACAAGTGTTTTAATTTGTTCATGGAATGATATATAATATTTTGAAACTACAGCTTCAGAAGATGAACATATACATCCGAATTCAAGGCGATGATAAGTCAAATTGTTTTGAATATCCAAGTCTACGACGTTTTGATAATGTAACACGTATATGGGGACTACCGTATTAACCGTAGAAAGATAAATACAAAATTATATTTACAAGAGCTAAAATGAAATTTATGTGTAATATATGCTTTGCTCTAATAGGCTAATACGTACAACGTATACGGATGATGCTGATGAAATTCACTTTGATTCCACACACATATATGGTAGTATGGCAGGAAAGAAGAAGAGCCAGAATAGTTTAAAAACCCTTCTAGCACTTTCAATGATAGAGAACGAACTTAGAGGATATATCAGTAGTATATGTGGATACTCTAGCGTCAACGGAAAATCCAGTCAAAAAGGTCGTGGGTGTTTACTTTACCTATCCCCGATGGAAAGGTGACCATTGATATGGCGTACGTTGCAACTCCCTAAAAAGAAGAGAAAAACCGCCATTGATCTGCTTATCGATAAATGTACCTTGCGCAATGGATACAACAGCAGATTTACGAATGAAAGGGGTACGCATCTATGTGAACGTCAAATACAACGATCGATAGACGTTACTATTATAAAAGCAGCCGAATGGAACCAGTTCTGAAACTTTTTCTTATGCCAGATCGCTATTTTCTCAACTTTGGTCACATTCTGTATAGCGGTATCTAGGCAAAAGATATTTAAGATTTATTTTTCATTCCATTCACTGTGGTCATATTGAATTAAATTAGTATCCTCAATGCAGAGTCGAAAAGTCGTTTCTGCGGAAATGCACATTGTCGTATCAGTGTCATATAATAAATGCCATTATACCATATTGCTCTCTTCAACGTTTAGTTGAAAATGTTTATGTTGTTCTTAATCTAAAAATACGCAAAACCACACAATGAAATCAGTTGACCTTTGACAAGAACATGAGTAACTTGTCCCACGGATTGAAATTGTTTTAAATTCCATCACGCTGTTTCCTCGCATATCAGTTTGTATATTTAAGTAGCATGCTATCCAAATTGTATTATTGAAATAATACTTGTTGTCTTGCTAATAATATGAAGAATGTAAAATATATTAAAATCATATTTAAAGTATTAAAAAGTGAGATAAAGGCTTTTAATAATATAGTAGCATATGTCCATAAGAAATGAAAACTTCAAGGTAGAATAATGACAACTTTTATTGATAATTGAAACAAAAGTATAAATAATGGATAACAAAATTAACTGTACAATTATGACATGGTTCTGGTTCACTAGCATTAAGATTATTCTCTTAGATAACCCTTTGTTGGTTCGATTTTTGTTCTTACACATTACTATTACACAACGAGTTCATCATAACGATTATATTCTAATATGCGTGAAAATTGTTAATTGTCTTTTGCGCTATCATCAGCGAAATCAGTTGTATTACTTTATATTTTTTGTCAATAAAAAGTATTCATTAGACAAACTTTGCAACTACATCAAATTGTTATGATACATTTTGCGACGAAAACTTCTGGAGTGCATTCTGAGCCGTATTGACGTCAACGACACCATCATTTTTCTGTTGCCCAGCCAGCACTGATTCAAAACTCTGGATGAGGACCTGAATCCTGGATATGTCTGCATTAATGAAAGAGCCACACATTTCCACTTGAAAAGCATTTCCAATACAGACATTGGCGCTACACGGCTTTTGCTGTCTGCATGTGCGTAAACGGAACTGGATGAAGTTTACACATATTGACCATGGTCCCCAATTAGACCAGCCACACTTCCACTGGTTATAATTGATATCAGGGACACCGTTGCAGGACCTCATGGGGTTGCTGAGAAAAGAAATATATGAACAACGCTGTTTCGTAAATGTGCCTGACAAAAGAAACACAAGGAAACAGTATTATCTGCAACTTGGAACTTGGTAACTTCAAATATCTTGTCTATCTTTTTATTTTTTGAAAGCTATAATTCATCCTCTACTATGAAAGTAAATTCTTCCCATCGCCTTGTCTGCACGTACCAACCACCTTATCCTCTCGACTAAGCAATAATCCTTAAAATAGCATGGATCTAATTGATTCATGCATTCATGAGAGGCGACATGGTTTATCCGGTAATTATCACTGTCATGATTATTAGACACACGCTACTACTGTATGGAAACATAGATACCACTCAGGACATGGGTAAACATACAATAGAGTATATATGGGTTCTGATGGCCAGGATTGATTGATAACAAAAATTATTTTATTGGAAAAAGAATCTTTTGATAGCCTATCCAAGTTGCAAAACAAAAACAGAGATAATGTTTTGTTGATGGAATTTCAGTTCTTTAAAAATCTTGAGTTTGGAACAATCATTACTGAAATTAACACCTGACCGTTTGGCGCCGAATGGAAATCATATGCTACAAACACGTGTAGTGCCAGAAAATGTTGCGATTCGTATAATTTTCACTATACAGAAGCTGTCATCCGGGTTCGATCTATACTGACAAATACAGGTTTTATCATTGGAACTCGGTAATTTAGAACAATTGAAGTTTTAATTTCATAGTGTTTCCATAGGTTTACTATATGAACAGAATTAGCACCGTGAGTCTTATAGGATCTTTTCTAAGGAGCATACATATACATATACTGAGTAAAGAATTGTAATAGTACATATATAACATGGGAGTCGGTGCGTAGCTTGCCGACGTTGTAACTTGGTGAATGAGTGTTAGAATTCTACACTGAATAATCACTGTCTACTTCTTTGGTATATCCATGCGCAAGGAATTTTAAATAATGTGCATATATACGATACAATAATCAAACTATTGATATGTCGTTAAACGCAAATCGATCATCAGATTGATGATGATTGGTATATAATGACAGGCGACACTGAATGAGAATAGAAAACATAATGCATGCATTTATATTCTAATTAAGATATAGCCTTGTATGTAGCTGATAACGCCTTAGTTTATCTCGTAAATAACGTGAGATCATTAAATTATCTTTACAAACTAGTTAGTTTTGATCCAATTTAGGATTTACATATGGGCATAGTGAAAGGCATACCTGGGACCGGTATTTTTAACGAAGGCATTCCTCGGAATCGATATTATTCCTGTATTTCTGCAGATGACTTTTGACAGGGTTGTTTTTCTTATCTCGTCTAGTTGTGCTAGCAGAAACAACATAATAGCAAAGATGAGTATTGTATGAAACAAAGTGAAATTCTTTATATAAATAACCACATAAATGTACACTGGAACTAGACGAAATAATGTATTGTTACTGCTTTATTGACAGACTTAAGTTATTATTGGACGTGATGACAAATGACGACTAAGCTCGTTGGAACCATGTCAATATATATTTTCATTAAATGAAGCAAGAAACCATTTAGCAGTCGTGAGGATTTCTGCCTCAGAATAATAAGAAGTTCATGAATCGATATGTTTAATCACATCCTTGATTTCTATCAAAATAGCTTTTGTAGCAAGAACATTTCACAAACTGACTGCATTTTGAATCATATTTTTGTCAATATAGTCGTTTATAATTGGATGTCTTTAATCCAAGTTAACATTGTTATGCATTGAGATTATTTGATCTACTTGTCTGAGCATATTCTTTCAGTTAACAAAATATGTACATTAAAAGTAAAAATGAAACTATAATATATGTTATTATTCAATACGTTCTACTAAATCATTCTCGCACGGTTACTAGTATCCTATCCACCGGATGAGTTAAAACACTATGATTAAAACATTCCTTTGTTATAACATATGTTGGGATATTCTAAATATATCGGCGTTATGGTTGTTGCTCTACAAATGAAGTAAAAACGATATACAAATCAAGCTAATGGTACAAACATTTGCAGCCTAAATGCATGTACTTCAATTTTTAATGATTATGTTACTATTTATGTTGGATGAAACAGTGCCTCATTCAACACTAGGTTATATTCAATACTTGTTTCCAAAGTATTCTAAAGTTAGTGACAACACAATTGGAAGCTAAGCAATTACGTTACAATATCAAGATTTAACTTACCAGGTGTAAATGCCTGGTTACCAGCATTTTCGTAGAAGTATCTATCTCCCTTTTTCAATGCTTGAAATTGCATGGCAATAATACAGGCAAACGTTGGCCCAATCTTTCCTCCAGCAACAGGGTTTTCAGAAACTCCTCCAGAGAAGAGGTCGATGTCAAATTCTGACCTGGAAAAACAAAAAAAGCAACAACAACAATATCAACTTTGAGTATATTGTATAGTCTTCAAGCGATACCATTGCAGCAGGCACCTGTGTTAAAGTAAACATGTATACACTCGAATCAGTTGCATGTAACCAAGGAATATATTGAAAGATTGTTCCAGACACATACACTTTTCTGCTCCATCAATTGGTGCGATTGATAACATTGTAACTGATAAAAGGAAGTAATTCCGATTTCCTGTTCCCCATAAATCTGATTATAATTTTTATAACAATGTCCTTTTTTATGTGCAGAAGAAAATATGCTCGATCTAACATAAATGTCAAGTTTTCTCTATGTTGTATGAATCAACACATTTTCATTTATAACGCTCGAGATCTGCGACATTCGAAACTATTTATGGATCTAGAATATATAATAAATTGTAAACATGATAAATCGTTAATCATCAACTCACAAGTAATACAATTTTAGCTATTCATTGCTTCCGAATCCATATAATTCACGGTACTCATTTGTTAAAATATTATTTCAATTTGACTTACTGATAAATAGCGTTGAGCGCATTCCAGACGGTTGGACTATGGACGGTGTCGCTGACGTTACAAATTGTCTTGAGCAGCTGATAGAATGGGATGCCATGATCCCTCCCCCTCTGTATGTTAAAAGCAGCTAAGTCACCCCCAAACCCTGGCTGTTGCTCAAACAAATGACGAGTAAGCTGGTGGCTAAGACGTTCATCAACCTGTTGAATTATAAGCTTCGTCATTCGGACTTCCAGATAAATTCGATTTCTACTTGTATTCGACTAAACAAAATAGTGATATGTATTTGTATCGGTTTTCAAGTTACATTTGTTTGTATTTATATTGAGATTCAATGTGCAATTATTTAAACCTGCATTTGGCTAAAATAATTAATCGCTTGTACTATGAAATAGCTAACCAGTCCCTTTTTTAACAAAAAGGTTTTATATGATAGAAAAGAAACATTTAAAGCTGAATGTCAGGCTTCATAATTACTTGTATGTTCTGCAATAAAAGACTAAGTAAATTACAAGGAATGAGAGTTAAAATAATGCTCTTTATTGTATCTATTCGTGTGCTATTGTTACATATTGCAAATATATTGAAAGGACAGATAGTTTACACAAATAATGTACTCCTTCAAAACTTGTTTGTGGTTGTCAATCAAGAAATCAGGCCCCAATATTAAAATGATGTTTCGCTTATTTTGGCTCATTTCGGATGTATTAGTCAACCAGTAATATGGAATCAACGTCATTCTGAATTTATTTGTTCTGTTCATAAGTTATGAAATGATTATTCTACATCCTTTTAGGTTAAACCCTTATTTATAAGAACGTGTCGAATCATACGAGAAAAAAAGTATATAAAAATTAAAGACATAAGAGGCGGCATTGAACCCGATAGAGTATTTGGCATGGAGAAAGGTCCTTGAGCATTAATAGTTTCCTACCTTTTGAGAATATGAGTCTGTGAGACCTTTGGTAATTGTATCAACTCCTCCAATCGTATCGTACACTAAGTCAGGCTTAAGAAAGGCATCTTTGAACAAGTGAGATGTGCTGTTGTATTTTAGCGAATCGTGGACCATGCTGTGGCCAAATCGAAAGGCTGCGGTAGAAAATTCATTCTTAATGGCCGGATTTACACTACTGTCATACCCGTTGAAGTACCCACTTGTGAAAGGTTTGAGTCCATACGAAGTCATGATGGCGTCGCCGAGGATCGCTTGAAGAAATTCTTTGTATGTAATGTGCTGGAGAATGGCACCAACGATCTTTCTGGCTTCATCGTAGAGAATCTGGTCCGACCATCCTACATTGTTCAGAGCTGATAGTCCTGCAGCAATTCTGTTATGCTCCCTCATAAAGATTGTGTGGAGTGAGATGAGAGCCGGATGTTGATTTACACGAACGTCTCCTGAAATGACGATCTTAAAGGTTTATTCATGAACATAATTCCCGTTTTGTGGATCAAGCAATCTTCAACGTAGGCAAATATATTCGTTGTTCATTTCGTACAAAGCAGTTTTGAGGTAATATGTAAATATTGATTCCAACTGGGATCTACGTCTAAATGACCAGTCAAAATATAAATAAAACAAGATATAAATACAGATAGATAGATTGACAAACTTAAATATAGTAGAAATTGCAGTTACCAGCTAAGAAGCACTTGACGTTTGAGTTGGCCAGGGGTAAATGGCAATTGGCGTTGTTATTTATGTCCTTTGGCAGCAGATTTGGAATGTTAGGATCCGCTCCAGTTTGAAGTTTACCTGCATATAAAAAATACCGTTTTCATTTGCACGAAATAATTACAAGACAGTCCACGTGTTTTAGAAAATGTTCAAATTGTATTTGTTTCGCGTAACATTCTTATGTACATCGTATAATGCCATTGAATGCACATTCGAAAGCAAACATGTTATCTTACTTTTGAAAAAGCTGAATATAACATTCTAAATCAGTTGTATCCCTATCATTGTCATAAAATAATGTCACTTGGACATAAAAGAGCATCAAATGAAAAAGGTCTAAGTCCCGAGTACACGGCGGATTTAATAAATATATGTATCTACTAATCAATTCTTTTATAAACGTAACACAATTCACACTGACCAATGGCTATTTCTATTTCGCATGGATATGAGAGAACGCAAGCTGTCTGTTTGTAAATATGCAATATCAATATGAGATATTATTGGCTTTATTATTGTTGTCATTATTATTATTATTATTATTATTATTATTATTATTATTATTATTATTATTATAGTATTTACCTCCACTGAATGTTCTAAGGGAGTTGCTTGTGTCAACGTCTGATCCGTATATCTGAGACCCGTCGATGTAATGGGTATTTTGATTCAATTGCTGTCTTTGACCTGTGTTAAAGAATAAATATGTAAGTAATAAATAACCCTTTACATCATACATCAGTAATAAAAGTCATAGTTCTTCATTTCTGTCCTATTTTTTGATCGATGCACGATCAGTTGAATATTCATAATTCCATTAGGTCTTTTAAATATTAATATGGTCTTTCATAGGTCTAGCTCTTCACCATTACCCATGAAGAAAAAAAATTACCCCCCCCCCCCCCCACACGCACATTATCATTTCTGCTCCATTTTCGAATAATGTACGAATCAAGGCATGATAACATACAAGTGCGTTCAAGAGCATAGGAGTTAATAAATCTTGATCTGTTGTCATGGTTTTGTCAATTCACGTAGTCTGGCTATTTATCTTCAAGATTTATTTGAATAAAGCCAAGTCCATAATTCTACCATTATGAATTCTGTAAGTCCATAATTCTACCATTATGAATTCTGTAAGTCCATAATTCTACCATTATGAATTATGTAAGTCCATAATTCTACCATTATGAATTATGTAGTCCATAATTCTACCATTATGAGATCTGTAGTCCATAATTCTACCATTATGAATTATGTAAGTCCATACTTCTACCATTATGAATTATGTAAGTCCAATATTCTGCCATTATGAATTCTGTAAGTCCCTAATTCTACCATTACGAATTCTGTAAGTCCATAATTCTACCATTATGAATTCTGTAAGTCCATAATTCTACCATTATGAATTATGTAAGTCCAATATTTTATCATTATGAATTCTGTAAGTCCAATATTCTGCCATTATGAATTCTGTAAGTCCATAATTCTACCATTATGAATTATGTAAATCCATAATTCTACCATTATGAATTCTGTAAGTTCATAATTCTACCATTATGAATTCTGTAAGTCCATAATTCTACCATTATGAATTTTGTAAGTCCATAACTCTACCATTATGAATTCTGTAAGTCCAATATTTAATCATTATGAATTCTGTAAGTCCAATATTCTGCCATTATGAATTCTGTAAGTCAATAATTCTACCATTATGAATTATGTAAGTCCATAATTCTTCCATTATGAATTCTGTAAGTCCATAATTCTACCATTATGAATTCTGTAAGTCCAATATTATATCAGTATGAATTCTGTAAGTCCAATATTATATCAGTATGAATTCTGTAAGTCCAATATTTTATCATTATGAATTCTGTAAGTCCAATATTCCGCCATTATGAATTCTGTAAGTCCATAATTCTACCATTATGAATTATGTAAGTCCATAATTCTTCCATTATGAATTCTGTAAGTCCATAATTCTACCATTAAGAATTCTGTAAGTCCAATATTATATCAGTATGAATTCTGTAAGTCCAAATTTCTACCATTATGAATTTTGTTATTACAATATTATATCATGATGAATTCTATATGTAATTCCAATATTCTATCATGATGAATTGTATAAGTCCAATATTCTATCATGATGAATTCTATATGTAATTCCAATATTTTATCATGATGAATTGTATAAGTCCAATATTCTATCATGAGGAATTCTATATGTAATTCCAATATTCTATCATGATGAATTGTATAAGTCCAATATTCTATCATGATGAATTGTGTAAGTTCAATATTCTATCATGATGAATTCTATATTCTATCATGATGAATTCTATATGTAATTCCAATATTCTATCATGATGAATTGTATAAGTCCAATATTCTATCATGATGAATTATATATGTAATTCCAATATTCTACCATTATGAATTGTATAAGTCCAATATTCTATCATGATGAATTCTATATGTAATTCCAATATTCTATCATGATGAATTGTATAAGTCCAATATTCTATCATGATGAATTCTATATTCTATCATGATGAATTTTATATTCTATCATGATGAATTCTATATTCTATCATGATGAATTCTATATTCTATCATGATGAATTCTATATATTTCTTCATTTACTGTTGAATAGTATGTGCACTTTTATATTTAAGTCGTTTTATTTCTGACGTAAAAACATAACACATGACTTACCCATAGAACAATCCAAGTTTGAGGTTGGAACAGCCCTGACAAAGTTCATGCATGTCCTGTTGAACTGTGAGTAGTAAGGATCATCAGTGGGGATCTCAATTGGAAAGCATGGATCGCCCCTTGGAAAAGAAGTATAGAAATTATTTGCATTGTAATACACACAGTACGAAAGCAATTTAAGGTATACGTAGATGCGTTAATGTATGTGTGAATGCGTTTATAAAGCGATAAGGAGCTCTGATTTTAATTCAAATTTGTACCGATGACACAGACATTATTACAAAATGTATTAACTGTAAAGTACACAAGGACGATTTCTCAAATGGTTTTCTAATGTATAGTCTGTCAGTTATATCTGATGCAATAAGATAGTGTAAATGTCGCTCGCATGCATTTTTCTCGGGATCAGTTTTATAAAAATTGGTTTTGGAAGGCAGCCTAAACTTCGTATAATACTGAAAACTGTTAAATACAATTTACAAAACAGAACTAAAGATCAATGCAATATATTACCTCTTGGGTTGGCAACAGTCGATGTTGGACCCTTGATAACCTTGAAAAACGAAATAATGAAATAAATAAACAACACATGACCCATGTTTTGTATGACACTATAACATTTATCATTAATCTGAGTGTCTGAGAATGGTTAACCTGAAGAATGTATTTCATGTCAGAAGCTGTCCAGAAGTACATGAACAACAATATCATGAAACATTGTTCGTTCTCTTTGCATGAAAATAAAAACTGCATTACAACATCCATCTACATCTGGTTCTTGTAGGGTTTATCGCCATTTTTCAGCACGCGATAGGCTTTACATGGAGGCCAGTATTAATGCTGGAGGAAGAAACCGAAAGAAAGACCCGGAAAGAACCACCGACCCACGAGAAGCTACTGGCAAGCTTCTCACTTACGTACATTGGCCGAATCTGAGACACTAACCTACGCAAACAGAGGTGGAATGGCAGTGATCCTTAACGGAGAGCGCTTTAGACCACTGAGGCACTCACTACATCTGGTGATAAACATACTGCTAAACATACTGCAAGCCAAAATGCAATTTGAGAGAATAACATTGTGATGGAAATATTGAGATAAGATAAACATAAACACAGAGAGTATTTCAACCAACAACGAACACTTCCATCAAACTAATTATCGTTATTTTACAAGTATCCATATTAACAGTGAGCGGCATACATAATGAGGACGTTAGGATATTATATGATAGCAATAAAAGGGATTTATTAGCAGCAATCTCCAACTTTCGGGCAGCATCTTGTAGAGTCTATCAATATTATAATTCATTGGGACTCGTGTACATGAATACAACCAGTTTAAATTGTAAGGTGAATATACTACTTCTACAGCAACTACTACCACTACTACCACTAATACTACTACTACTACTACTACTACTACTACTACTACTACTACTACTAATAATAATAATACCCGTAGACAAAGCATTCCGCTGAATATCGTGACTCAGAAATTGTCCGAATTCCATGGCCATGTGACTGAGGTCGGGCATTAGGTCACCAAGGACACTCTCTACATGGAACTGCGAGCTTATCGTCCGTGCCAAAGGAAGAGGTTCGTTGTACACGCTGGTTTGTCTTGGTTGATCAACTATAATTGAAGATAACTGATGGTAGAATAACCTGTAAACTTTGACATCCAATTTCTGTTCGTGGTATTGGTTGCGTTGTCATTTCGGAAACGAGGAAAAGCAACCTTAAAACCCTAAGCGATTCCGTGCTTCCAGGAATTGACAACATACTGGCTCATTTTAAGCCTTTCTTTCTTTAAATAAATGTCTATGCTATTAGGCATGCATTTAGATACCAAACAAAAATTATGTCTCAACCCTCTGATAAAGAGTTCTACCTCTATGAGCTAAGGTGTTCATATTAATCATTCTGATCAGAATATTCAATAGCTATATATTTTATTTTCTCATCTATGTTTTTTAGATGAATACTTGGAACATTATAATAAGGTTTAGTCCAGAAATGACGTTTCTTTACGTTTTGTTCACGCGGTTAGGCCACAACCCCAGAAAAATCTTATAAACCTGGCTTTCAACTTAAGATAAATTAAGGTACTCGTAATTAGAACTCTGTAAATGATTCATATAACAAATTTGCAAAAGAAAGTTAAAATATTTCGCCATTTTCGAATAGTCTTACTCTGATTCGTGCCCATCAGTTACTCTGTTACTTCGTGACCTTACCTTTGCCATCATTTGTAAGAGGAGTTCTGAAACGTATGACGCACAAAGGAAAATATACTAGGAGGGTCATAACTGCATTCCCCTTTTTCTACTGAACGCGATTTGACATCGTTGTTTATATATATATATATATATATATATATATATATATATATATATATATATTTATATATATATATATATATGTATATATATATATGTATATATATATATGTATATATATATATATATATATATATATATATATATATATATATATATATATATATATATATATGTTTTAACATAAAATGAAACGTCAAATTATGTTTTTATTAATTTTGACTAAGGGTGCATATGACATGAATAACTTTCCATACACGAGTCATAAAGCGCTGGCATCATCCTCTCGAACGGCGTGAGAGATCTGCCCCATAGTCTGTTATTCAGATTATTGCAGGAGCCGTCTATGGTTCTATATCGGGAGGTCGCAGCTAGGGTACAATCAGGAAGAATGGAAAAATTACACAATTCTCTCAGAATTGGTATTGGCCTGGACAATTGTTGTTCGATGTTCTGTTCTGAAATATTTAGCCTGTTAATTGAAAAAGAAAATCTCAAAGTTAGCAAGTCCTCCATTCCTTTTAAAGTTTTAAATCGTTCTCTACGCTATCATGTTGACCACTGTAATATTACATGATGCTGAAAGATGCGCTGTTCATATTCTACATACTCAAACGCGATGGCGCATTGAAAGAAACAATGGGACTTTGAATATCAAGAGAGACAGATACTTATACTGAGAAATGCTCAGAAGAACATAATATTTGATCTTAAAATATGTACGTAATAAAAGCTTCATTTTTGAAACATAAATATCAAACTTGTTCGTTGTAGCCATTACCCGTGCGTTGCAACTCGAAATCGCCTCGGTTTTCATTACATAGTAAATATGCATTAATGCAAAACGTTACTTTCCGCTTAAAAGTGCTTCGACTAACCAGTTATACACCACAATATGGTCAGTTATCAAAACTACACTAAACTGGATACATTTCAATAGTTCAGTTCTTAATACAAATCTTACAAGTATTCTGAAATAGATTGGTTGGATTGCTAAAAAAAACGCATTCATTTCTCCAAGAGAACTGGGGCTACTTTGTTGATTACTCAATAATTTAACTCACGGTAACAAGACATATTGGCTTTCAGATTTTCAACTAATTACAGTTGTTTACTATTCTTTATTCCTTGTGTATTTCTTTCTTTTACTTTTAATAATTCTTTTACTTCACTTTGTCAGGACATTTTAATCGATCCAATTATCAACTAAGTCCAATCCAAGGTGATTTATTTAGGAAACATGGGGCTACTAATAGGATCCGGATGTTATTAATTTATGATCGAGTCTTTCCACAAAGGAATATTTAACAAATATTTGTTTTTGTCTAAGAATATTACTATTATTATCATTATTATTACTATTACTATTATTATTATTATTATTATTATTATTATTATTATTATAACGAGCAGTAGTAGTCGAAGGGATATTACTGTGCTCAATTATCTTAACAAAAGAGTTACTATCTAAGAAGTGTATTTATCAAAAGAAGCAGAAAAGCGTATTATATTAATTAAACCCAATTCGATGACTTTTTTCTTTATTGTTTACTTACTTTTCAGCTGCAAGTTTGGATACTCCTGTAAAAATCTTTCCCGATAAGGCTATTTTTATGGCTTGAGGACTGGTCAATAAATGAGGTCCGAAGGCATCTGTACTACTTACACCTATCCTGTCGATGCCTGTTTATAATAATAATAATAATAATAATAATAATAATAATAATAATAATCATCATCATCATCATCATAATAATTTTAAAATAATAATAATAATGATAATAATAATAGTAGTAGTAGTAGTAGTAGTAGCTGTAATAGTAGCAGTAGTAGTAGAAATAGTAGTACTAGTAGTTGCTATGAGGAAAGATTGTATCTAATTTGTAAGGTTAACATCGAAAACGAGTTCCATTTTATTACTGCTTGTCCGCAATGTGGAGACATACGAGAAAAATATTTATCCACCTTTCTATATAAAATTCTAACTTTAGAGAAATGTAGATCTTTAATGCACAGTGATGCAAGTACAATTATGATGACTAATTTAGAAATGTTTACTATAAAAGCCTTAAAGATTAGAGAAACCGTTTTATCAACGTCTCCTGTTACATAAGACTTTAACACAATACCACAAATATTGCTGCATGCAAGTTTTAGGGTTACATTCCAGTTCATTCTTCTGATTACCGTGAAAAATATACTTGAATCTCACGCACTTCGAACAATGCAATAAAGATTACTTTTATTTATATTACTTCCAATACATACAATGTTTTTTTTGGTATCGCATTATAACACCATTTTATAACACGTAATGCATGAATATGTATCATGGCCAGTGGCCAGTGGTACAAATAAACACGAAATATTATTATTAATGTAGTTTTATATCGTTTGTAAAAGGTCATGAATTTGTTAGTGTATATAAATTTACGGTTTTGATAGTTTATACGAAAAAAAATAAATAATTCAATATAATACATTTTTTAACGACATTTGTACTTCTGATATTAATTCGGCATTGCTACACATATTTTAACTGATCGCATATTTGTTTCTTCTAATTCACTATGCAACAGTAACGGAGATAGGTTATCTGAACGCGAAGCCTATGTCTTGGCACGTGTCATAATTTCCTACAGGCAAAGAAAACTGAAAAATTGCCATTGATTAGTTAGCCAATGCTTTGTCCATATTTGGCATTAACATATCTTGAACTCATATCAGTTACTTTACTATTAACGCATTAAACTAGTATCTTATTAAAGTTAAATTTGAGTCATTACGTTCTCTTCGTTTTTTTTCAAAATTTATTTTTTCCAGAACTCTGTAAATTGAACAATACAATTCATTCCTGCTAAATCATGACAAAGTATGTTGTTCAGTGTATAATAATATGTGATTTAGATAGAAGCGACTGTGTTCCTGACAACACTTATGAATGAATACTAAAATTAGAATAGGTAAATCTCTACGAACCCTTATCGAAGAAAGCTTTGTCTCGAGCGTCAGCGGCTTGAATATTTCTTTGTACCGTTGACAGAGACGCCGACACAATCGATTCAAGGATGGCGTCTTTCCTGGCTTGCACTTCGGGCGTGACTTCCACTTGTTGAAAAAGAGTTCTGTCGAAGTTATCATTTGGCTTGGTTATGGTAGCCACTGGTTCGATGGGCTGCTTGGTGATTGGATACAATGTTTGTATGGGTCGCTTGGTGATGGGGTCTAATGGTTCAAGTTGATCAATGGTGGGATCCAAAAGTGCAATGTGTTCCTCCGCATGTAGGTTTCCTTCCGCCAAAGTTAATAACACTAAACATCCCATTAGTAAAGGAAGCATCCGACGTTCTAATCTGAAATTATAAGTAACATATTGTCAACACATTCACCATCTTTCTTTCTCGGATTTCGTATAAATTGAAAAACACTACTTACACAGATGAAATCATATATAATATCCAGATTTTTCCTCGAAGACTGATATATATATATATATATATATATATATTGGTATGAAAATATATATTGACTGCATTAATTTGATGACAAATAGTTCTGCTTATTGAATTCAAAACAACCTCTTGATGCCGATGTACAATCTCTGTGTGGGATAAATGTTTATGACATCTAAGATAAATTATTTTAACACAATCTTTTCGTAGGAACAAAATGAAAATGATTGAAAGAAAAGATTGATGCAAAGATCATTTACATTAATTATATGCTATTTAAATGTACCTTTCACCCATGTTGGATAATCAATAACGATAATTCGGAGTTTTCCAAATAAGGTGTCAACGCTGGTTTGAATCTTTCGTTTTTGACATGGGACCAAATGTTTCCGCTTATATACTGAGTTAAAACAAGAAAAAGTTAGTGAGTTGGCATTTTGTTACAGCAAATGTTTTAAATCCGGATCATTCAGATAAATGAGGACAAGGCGTTGAGTTTATGCATTCATTCACCCTTTTAACGAATATCCGTTTTCTTTGATACCTACCCATTAGCGTGACACGACCTAGTGAATACCACGGATCCTTTTTAAAACATCTCCACCCATAGTCTTCGTTTTTTGGATGTTCGATCAACGATTTATGTTGCGAGATATAGATAACTTGCTTACGTCTATATACAACACAAACACACATTTTCAAGAGTAAAAAAGTTTTTAAACCTCTTTCTAATGTACCATGCTAAAGTAACTAATTTAAAATGAGACATAAACATAACCAATACACAGTACGTATGGGCCGTGTACTATATGTTATGCACGTACATCAATATATGGATATATAAATTGGGTGTCTTTAAGTGTTTGTATTTTTAACGTGGCTATAACTATTTTTCAGTCGTATAGCTAAGGTGTTGTTTTGTTGTTTTAGGGTTTTAACGCCAATTTTAAACACACGATAGGCTATAGCTACGATGTCTGCAGTGTGGTAGTTTGTTGGGATGTCAAGCACTTAGTCACAGACACGTAGAATCATGTCCCACATGGTCACATTATCATGACATCAGGCAAAACAGTCCTAACACAATCATCTTAATGCTGAGTACCTAGCTCGCAAATTGTTAATACTTTTGTTATGTCTTTGGTATGACTCGGACGGGGTTCGAACCCATGGCCTTCCGCATCCGAGGCTGACGCTCTAAATATCAGGCCACATGATACAGATGGAACATATATTACAAGATATTTTAATTCATATCCACTCTGCATGAACATATTTCGACGGATACCTTATTCATTGCTTGAAAACAAACCTCAAAGGCCCAATATGGGATCACTTTCATACCATAAACTTTGATTATTATGTTTACACCACTTTGAACATTGTAACTCCAACCTCTCTCTCTCTCTCTCTCTTTCTCTCTCTCTCTCTCTCTCTCTCTCTCTCTCTCTCTCTCTCTCTCTCTCACACACATATATATATATGTGTGTGTGCGTGTCTGAAAGAGAGAGAGAGAGAGAGAGAGAGAGAGAGAGAGAGAGAGAGAGAGAGAGAGAAAGAGAGAGAGCCGTTTCATTCGTTGTAGATTTTTTTAAAAATAATATTCAACAATAACGTAGTAATATGTTCATTATATTGATATCTATTTACCTTCGATACCTTTTTGAATCACCGTCGTGGATGCTCTTGTTGTAGCTGCATTATAATTTAAAATAGTTTCGTAAGAAAAACATTTAATGTTAATTGTGTGTCAATTATGTCATAGTTTCAAATGTTTTAAAACAAAAACTTACATGGCAATGAAGGGCAATAAATAATTTGGATTGATTCCATTGACTCGAAACACATTAACAACTAGTCTTCACGCAATTTCCATTTTTTGCATATATATATATATATATATATATATATATATATATATATATATATATATATATATATATATATATATAGATAGATAGATAGATAGATAGATAGATAGATAGATAGATAGATAGATAGATAGATAGATAGATACGTGTGTGATACACAATAACGGTCTTATTACTGTATGTCTAGGCATTATTTGTACGTCTTTATGTATGAATAGTATCAGAAATGTTTTGATAACTGTTAAAGGACAAGATTTGCAACATCGTGAATTTAAAGTTGATCTTAATGAAAACAAAACGAATGTTTGCACAAACTCTACAATAATTTTATATAAAGGTATGGCAATCTTCGTACGCGTTGTTCTCTACGGGAAAATAATGCCAATCGCTTAAAACTTTGCGCATATGGAGAATCAATACTTTAATTTTCTTAGCAACCTGTATTTAAATGGGACACAGAGTACCTGTAATCACATATCCTGTCGAATGCCGTCGTTTAGTGCAATACACATTGAAAGGGGAAAAAGGTGTAATCATTCTGAGCAAAATGTCGTCTGCCACGATGTTTTTCTTTCTCCATATGATACAAGATTCTACCACAAATCCTATATCGAAAAATTACGATCCTTATTTGCATGAAATATGTCCAACGTTATTCTTGCCAACAGTGTTACTCAAGTATTGGATACAATCTTATAAATTGAATTCCAGTTAGTGAGTTCTAGATTCGTACAACATTATGATATACATTTTCTTTTCTAGTACACGTTTGTTTACACCAAGATCATTATCGTATCCTTTACTCTTCCAAACATCATATGTTTTTTCGTTAAATGTTATTTTCATGCATTGCGGTTGGATCTCTGATTCCATTGGTCCTATTCATTGGATATTCACGAGCAGGTTGATGTCACTTCGATCTACGAACATATTTAATGCATTGCAGTTACATGTATTCGTAATTGTTTGTTAGATCAGCAATCTGTAAAGTTGTTTGAATAGACCTATTTACCTATGGTATTTATTTGTTAATATGCTATAAAGACATATCCCATGATGGGACTACTAAAATGGTTTGCGACATATGCCCTTGTCACTAATTCCATTTACTATATGATTATAGAAATGTTCGGATTTTCAAAGCGAATAGAACGTGCATTTAGTTTGCCCTTGTATCCTAAGATTGCTAAGCATATGTAAAATAAATGCGGATATGAAATATTATCTTCTTCTAGCCATATGAACTGGTGATAAAATACTAAACCATTTATACTGTGGTACATGAAACAACTGCGCAAAACATATCTCCACTTGAAAATCATAATAAATACCTTGTTAGAATACTGGATGGTTATACTAATAATATTATATGCAGAGAAATGCATACAGAATTAATGAAAAATCCATTTTTCATTGAGCAAAATGCATGTTCCATAAATAGTTTGTAAAAAGGCAGTATCGATCTAATCGACAATACAAAACATAATTATAGAAGTCTAAAATAGTAATGAAGATGTGGCTTCTTTCTTGACTATCATTGTATAGAATATAACGCAAATGAATATCCATTTACCGGTACACAGTCAGGTAACTGCTGTGCTGGATATCGTTTCCTTGTATACCCACCCCTGCACCGGTGCAATAGTGCAGAGACAACAACACCCTGTTGTAATAAAAAAAAAATTAAAAAAAACATGCTGACATTTTTTTAATATAAAAACGTAACGTTATAAATTTTACGGTGAGAATGATCCCTTAATTCAACCTTTTTTCCTGTTTGCCAATCTGTACATGCGTGTATTTGTTTCTGCGTCATTGTCTCACATGTATAACCAATTTTATTTCGTCGGTGGATCGACCGATTATGGCTAGCGAAAACAAATTAAACCATACCGTGTCAAACCACTGTTTATCCAGAGGACAGAAGCAGACATATATGTGAAATTCAGTAGCATATACTGCCTACATTTTGCAGTTTAATATTTCAGGAGAGTTCCGTCTAGAGGGAATTACGTCAATAGCTATACACATATCAGAACAAAGTGGATTGGTTGTCTTTCAACCAATTAATGATCCTGTAACCACGTAATTGAACCACGTAATTGAAGTATATAACTCGATCCATTTGTTTTGTGTTTGTTAACACACCTTGGAACGCTCCAAATATTGTTTTTCTTGTTGTTTAAACAAATACCGGACAAAGAATATTTGTTTGAGTTTTCGAAGCATTAAACGGTCAGTACGCAAGAAGAATTTTTTTGTGTTAAAACCACCAGACTGTTACTAGTGGGCAAATTATAAATATCATTAATAATCATGAAGACATTTAATAAATGTCACAGCTTCTAAGTGCGGACGATGGCGTAAAGCCAAAGAAAACACTTACTTTAATTTTATTGAACACCATAATTAATGACGATTGTAAAAATGGATAATTTTAGAAGAGGCTAAGGGTTAATCATTTATAAGTATATAATTTCGATTAAGAAAGTAATGTCTTATTCACAATAGACCTGTGATCGGTTCGGAAGTGTCCAGTATATTTGCTTCAGGAATAGCATGGAAGTCTGCAAGCTCAGTCTCCATTGCTGATTGTGTTCATGATAAGAGAGATCAATAAATTCTAAAATACTAAATGAAGGTTTTGACTGCAAAGATGCAGCTATGATGGGATAGATTACACTGTTATTTCGAAATGTCTTCTACAAACATAAGTTTGGTTAGGTTGTTTCCAACTTTTTACATCTTCAAAATTGCCAATTTATCTTCAGGATATCATTATCATGTTTTCATCTTTGAGAGACAATATTCCCTGGGAAGTCTTTCAGAACACTAAAGATAGTCAGTGAATGATATATTGTCAAGAATAAAACAATTATACACTCGTTTAGTTTTATATTTTCTGTTCTATTAATTTGAAAGTGAACACCGTGCTTAATGTTAGCTATTATATGATTCTAATCATTATCAGTACAGAATTTACTGTTATATGTACTTGTTGGTCAATCGTGTCCCATGCTCTGCTCATCAGCGTCCAAGGTAATGGTAACGTATGTGTGTTTCTTGGAATCGCTAACTTATGTATGTTTTCTTTATTGACCGAAGACAAGCTGTTTCCTAGTTTAACAACCGGGGAATACTATATTGTCATCATTGGTTATCTATATTCACGAACAATCTGTTGCTAAGTATAAACACTGATCAATATCGATTTCATAAAGTTTTCATCAGCTTTAAAGCTTATTCTGGGAATATCAAACATACTATGTTGAATTCTACTGAAAAATATGTTAAGGATTCAGAAGTAATTGCATCGATTTGCAAGTTTTTATCCTCCTATCCTTCGTCATCATTATCACATTCTGTTAATGCAGAGACTCAAGCAAGTGTTATACTAAATCTGGCATTTCTTTTAATACACTCCAGTTTACAGAGGACAGTGAAATTAGTATACCTAAACGTCAAATGCTGTTGATCGGAACATTGTACTATTAAGAATAATGATTAATTAACATGCCACAAACTGGTGCCTATAATACTAACAATGCTTACGGACAATAACAACACACACACACACACACACACACACACACACACACACATATATATATATATATATATATATATATATATATATATATATATATATATATATATATATATATTTCCCATCATGTTGCTAACAATACATTAGCATTAAAACCGATAGTGACAATGATTTTCTCTGTATGCTTGAGCTTTTTGCAATTCTTTACATTTGTTTTTAATTTTTGACGTTTCCTCTCCTTACATGCACCATTATAACTAATTAATATATTCTCAAGCAAATTAAACGCTGTTGAGTAGATGGCCCGTTACCAGAGCATGTGTCGATTTAAAATCTCTATATTTAGATACATTTCATTTTAAAAAATTAAGGTTGCCTAAATCATTTAAACACAATGTTGACCAGAAAGAAATGCTCTCAATCTTATATATTTTTAAACTTTAATATTGATACATTTCTACACATAAATAGATGAGGAATGTTTTAGACAACGGTTACAGGACAAGACTTGCTATGTCGTGAATGTAATGCTAATTGTAAAGAAACAAAATGAATAGTTTCATAAACTCTACAATACCTTCATGTCATCAAACCAACTCTGGGAGAATGGACTCCTTCCTACAGAACTATCCGTAGGGAGGAGGTTGTCATTGCAAGAATCAGAATCGGTCATACATACATTACCCACTCCCACATACTGAAAGGTGAAGATCCACCAGAGTGCGTTTCTTGAAATGAGCCATTCACTGTTAAACACTTTATGACCGAGTGTTCCGACCTGCAACCTACGCGTGTTAAATACTATAATGTACATGACATGAAGGAACTTTTTGATACAATACAAATCACTTGTATTTCAGATTTCCTAAAGGAAGTAAATCTCTATTTTAAACTATAACTTGTATGCCATCATCTAGAATATTTTAATGCAAATATCACCTCTTATTTACAAAATCTTATCACCAACATACACCATTTACATCTCCCGTTGATTGGGAAGCTTCATATTTTCCTGTTACCAACATCTTACCATTTTATATTTAACTAGTATGGGTTTTTTATATCGCCGGTCGATGTTAAACCTTTCTTATTTTTGAACATCTAACCTATTGTATGGCGCTAAATAGCCTAAAGGTGCTGGTGCGCCGTTAAAATTCAAGCAAGCAGTCTACAATACCTTTATATAATATAATCGCAATTTTCGTAAACTTCGTTCTCTACGGAAAAATAATAACATTGTTATAAAAAGATGCCCATTAGGACAATTATTAATTTCGTTTGCTTAGCAACCCGTATTTACCTGGGTCAAAGATTATCTGTAATCACAGGCCCTGTAGAATGCGGTCGTTTAGATGACGCAATCGTTATGAGTAAAATGTCATCGGGCGGAATTTGTGTTAATCTCCATTTGACAAAAGATATTACCACAATCTCTGTATCACGAAATGAATAACCTTATGCTTGCTTACAAGTTTAACTCAAAGTTAATACAATATCATAAATTCAATTCTAATTGTTAAGTTCCGGCTTCGTACTAGATTATTTTGTGCGTTCTCTTTTCTAATACAAGTTTTGTTCACACCTTTACACCAAGATAATTATTGTATCCTTTACTCTTCCAAATATCAAACATTTTGTTGTTAAACGTTATTTTCATGCATTTAAATGTTGTAGCATCTCAAACAAAATCTGTAAACTTCTTTTCTGAAGTAGATGACCACCAATTATGTCATGCGTTATACTAGAATTTTGTGACGTCATGTGGTTGACTATAGGTTCTGTGACGCAATTTGATAAAAGAAAAGAAACAACTGTAGTAGTCTACGATTTATTTTAATTGCTAAAACTTTTTTCTCTTCTGGTCTGGTCTTAATGTTATCTACATACAGATTATAATAATGTCTGTATTTATATGCATAATACAATTTGGTTGCTGGTTATGTATATCCCTAGGTGACTTTGTATCGGATCAATAGCTCCGCAGAGCCAGTTTTATCTGTTATATAAAGGACTGATAAACAAACATTATTACGTCAGTCTTATATCATAGACGCAGATACATTGTTGACACGACTTTAGCTACAGTCATAAAATTTGATACGTTTATTCACATGTGTTATCACCGCATACAAGTGACATGCTTAAACGTTCACAGGCTCCACTGAAAAACATACATACATACATGCATACATACATACATACATACATACATACATACATACATACATACATACATACATACATACATACATACATACATACATACATAGTCAGTAAACTACGCCCACAGTGTGTGCCGTTTTATTTTGTTTATATTATACATGTGAACTTATAACTGTATATGAGTCTGACTGGCCCAAATAAGCCCATGAAATCAGTGTGCAGTATTGTCTTTATTGATTAGCTGAGATCGTGGGAAATCTCATTAAACATTTTTGACTATCAGCTTTTGATTCAACTCGCCAAAGGGAATTGGAAACAAAAATGGTCTCATCTATTTAAATATTGCCAATTTACCCCCACATGTATTTGTTATGTCATGTTTAACATATCATAACATGACAAATGTCAAGAAAACCAAGACAAGAACAATAACAACAAGTAATAATACCGGTATTGCTTAGAATATTATGAGAGTTTGCTTGGGGATGGAAGTGCAGTATAGATTTACCACCGAATCCACCCTATATACAAGCATGGTTTAAATGTGAACTTACTGAAGTAATAAACTGACCTTATTCACATAATAATGGAGACATAAACCGGTCTCCCCAACTGACAGAACTTTATACAACCGCAGCATATTTACGTAGTAATTGTGGGGGGGCAAGTCAGACTAGAAA
The DNA here is from genome assembly GCA_029339505.1 of Unio delphinus. NCBI lineage: Eukaryota > Metazoa > Mollusca > Bivalvia > Unionida > Unionidae > Unio > Unio delphinus. Next base: position 569,912 of record JAQISU010000061.1, on the reverse strand, counting down.
AAGAGATGTGTTACGTCTTCTATACATTCTAATGTTCCAAATCAAATACTACAAACATACGGTCGCAAATACATAAGAGTGAATATGTGTATTTCTGCTACCAGTGATATTCTTTCGACAAAAATATCGCAAGAATGTGTGTATTTTTCTAATTTGGAATTTCAATGTTCTTTTGTTGGCCTACTCAAACTAGTAGTGTGTGCCGTATCTATGTGACATCGTTTACGATGGATATCTTGTTGTAACAAACGGTTCGTCTTTTGTCAAATGTTTAGTTTATTTGGCTGGAAACGTATTCTTTCATTTATAGTTATCCAAATGTATCATAAACGTTTGCTTGTTCAACTTTGTTTGGGAGTATTTGTTTACGCACAACGAATGAAAGGTGCGGCGTCTGTCAGACTGAACGAAATTATTCGTTCTTCTCTCTGTTTAAATAAATTAATATGAAATAAACATGTGTGATAAAAATAATCTCAAATGGGTAATGAGTTAATATTAAATTTATCAAATTCGTTAACTAATGTCCAGATTTTGCTCGCCAGGGCTCTTAAAATCGAGACTTTATTCAAGTCGTTTCATAAATTCAATATTAAATAGATACCCATTCGAGAACATTTTCTCTCTCTCTCTCTCTCTCTCTCTCTCTCTCTCTCTCTCTCTCTCTCTCTCTCTCACACACACACACACACACACACACACACACACTCTGTCGCATGGGTAGGCATTAAGCTTGGTATGTGCATTACTTCTTGATTTATGAACTAATAATTAGTACAAATGCAACTGTCGTGCTAAAATGAATACGATAAGTTTTCGATGTATTATTTTTAAATTTTTATTTTGCATCAAAAATATCATGCTGTATAAATACCTCGTCAAAGTTGCACGAACTGTATGCATGAAAGAATATAACACTGTTTTATCTTGGATTCATTTCCAGGATGGGACACACCGTAACAGCTTTGTATCATGGAGTGTCATTGGGCCATGTCTTATCGCTTTTCGGTTTTCGGTTGACTTGATATTCAACGTATAAACGTGTATATAATGTCTCCTCTAAGGTTTACTTTGATAAAGTCTTCAACTTTATTAATAATGCCATCACTCAAATACTGTCTGAATGTTATTCTGCGAACTGTATTTTCTGTGCAGAGTAATACATAACACAGCCCTAATGAAGGTCAACAGAACATGATAGCTGAAACAAAATAAAATAAACCTAATGAAGGTCAATAGAACATGATAGCTGAAACAAAATAAAATAAACCAAATGAAAGTCAAAAGAAGTTAAACAGTATTCAGTTTGTTTGTTGGTGAAACCGTAGGAACCATTTTGCTTAAAGAAAGAAAAGTGTACAGTATCAGAGTATTATGGAATGGAAGCGATGTCAATATTTACATCGCTCGTCCTCTCGCGAACCCCTCGCACCTTCCGATGTTGACATAAGAAACATCATTTTTCACGAGGGTCATTACATTGTTGTGGTTAGAATCGCATTTATGTGTAAAACAAATTGTTATATTTGCTAATTAACTAATTAAAGTTTCATTTTTGGGAAACAAGAAAGGTCATCATCTTCTAATGATATACTTTGTTTGCTTTTCAATCTTTTTGTCATAATTTGCTTTTATTGCATTATCAGTCTCCAAAATTACGAAGAAGTGAATATTGCCTCATTAGCCAAGGTCTCAGTGTTTCAAATATGTATGGACAAACTCGAACCTAAGTAGTACACTAGTCCCTTTTAAATTTCGGGGAATGAAATGTTTAAACTTATGAGGAACCCCACCATACTCCTTTGATAAAAAAAATATATTGAACCATTTTTTTAAGTATTGCAATAGAATGTGTGTATTCTCTTCATATTCGCGAGCAACGGAGTCTGAAAACTTGATCATAGCACAATATGTACGCACCTCCATCCAACCCACCGCATTTTTTCTCTCAATTATGATGCACATTCTAGCGTGTCAAGAATTTAGAAATACAGCAAATCCGCACTTGTGTCAGGCATTTATGTAACATACATTTCCCAATTTAAAGTGCGATTCACTTTTTTGAGGATTCTTTCGTGCAAAATTAAAATTTGGGATCCTAATTAGTAATGTTTGCGGCATTCCTGAGTCAAGCGATTTACACGTACTGCAATTGTAAATAATGACAAAATTAGATTGATTCGTCGATGTTTCAAAAAAAATAAAATCGATCAAGTGAGGATTCAGGTATACCTAGGATTTTGGTTTTGACCAAATACTTTACCCTGTCGGTCTGTCTGTCTGTCTCGTTCTCTCTTTCTCTCTCTCTCTCTCTCTCCCTCTCTCTCTCTCTCTCTCTCTCTCTCTCTCTCTCTCTCTCTCTCTCTCTATATATATATATATATATCGATTGGATTAGAATTTGTAAGTTGGTATAAAGATGTATCTTTAACCTTTTCGAAATATAGTAAGTTATAGTGCAGTACAAATCTGAAATTGTACGTCACAAGTTTGAGGGTAAAAAATAATTCACACGCATAGGCATTTACACGCATAGGTACAACGATATTATTTACGTTTTATTGGTTGACTAATGGTTTTGGTCATAACAAGGTACCTTTGTTATCTACCGTATTTACCGCCGTATTCCTCCAGTCGAACTACAAGCAATATAGATTATTATCTGTTATTGAATATTACTGATTAACTGTATGGATCCCGATCTGTATTGCATCATGAAATGCATGTTTGGGCCTATGTGTTTTGCATCTTAACCCGTTGAATACACCACCAGATATAAAGGTGACCATGTTTTGAAGATGCGTGCATTTCGTGTCAAATATTTGACATTACAGAATCAATGACTCCATTCTCTAATATATAAACTGACGTCAGTGGATTAATTAAGGCATACGATTTTTAATTATAAAATTATATATATATTCATATCACGTAAATATTCAAGCTGCCTGTTTAAAAACTTTTTTGGCAGCCATGCATGGTCTATCACGCTAGCTAGTACCCAGGTGTGTCTTAATTATATTCAGAGCTTGGAATATACATCACTCGTGTCCATATCCCACGGCAAACAAGACTGCATTGAGTCAGTGGTTGACGATCTATATGATTACTCGGTGGATACGAAAGGCTAATAAAGTTGATACGATCCATACTGTGTCATAGTATACATGTAGCTTATATGACTGAATGACAAAGAACTGCAAGTAAACAAACAAATTAGATACGACGGACTCATCGTTCCCACTATGAAAATAAGTTATACGGACAACGGTCTTTTGCATACCAGGGTCCATGAATGTGGAATGAATTAATTGCCCATTGAAATTAGAAACAAAGACACAGCAATCCCTTTTCAGAGTGCTCTTAAAACTCACATTCGATGACTGCAAAACAAACCTAATGACCTAAATATGTTTCCTACCTGAACTACTTCATCATTTTATGTTTTACAATTTCATGATGTTTTCTTTTGTCTTTTTATTTGTATTCATATCGTTATTGATGTTGTAAAGCGCTTAGAGTTTCTAAATATTAGGCTCTATAAAAAGTCCTCATTATTATTATTATTATTATTATTATTATTATTATTATTATTATTATTATTATTATCTTTTTGTGTTGATGTTCCTTGTCTTTATTTGCTTTTATTGCATTATCAGTCTCCAAACGTACGAATAACTGAAATCTGCCTCATGGGCTAAGAGTTTTTGTGTTTCAAGTCAAATTCTAACCTAAGTTGTGTACTAGACCCGTTTAAATGTGTAGGAATGACATGTTTAAATGTGTAGGAATGACATGCTTAAATGTGTAGGAATGACATGTTTCAATCTAAGCGTACCGTCACCATAATTCTTAGATAATAAATATCGAACCATATTTTATACATTTTTTAACATCATGTGATAAGATGTTTGTATTCTCTTCATATTAGCGACAACCAGGAAATCTTACGCATCTCATTGCATGCACTGACCCCCACCCCTCCATGAATTATTATCTCAACACAGTGCACATTCCAGCCTGTGTCAGGAATTAATACATAGTGCACATCTCAGCGTGTCAGGAATTTATATATAATGCACGTTCCAGCAAGACTAATATTTATAATATATACGGTAAATTATCAAGCATTATTATTATACTGCCAGAACATTACTGCGTCATAGCCTGTACAATGATGATTCTGCCGCTGTTTTAAATGTCAAGTCAAATTCAGCGTCGAGATAAAAGTAGGCCTTTTATGGGACACGTTGTTTTAAACTATTTTTTCCTAGTACATCCTCGTTAATGTCATCAGTTTGTTAATTAGTTTCTGTAAAAAAAATCTACGATATTGTTATATCCTTCTGACTCGAGACACTGCGAGATAAACTTAGTTTGACCACTCAATACATTCATCAGCAATAAAAACAAGTAAAGCAGAGATTGCTTGTACTTGTGATGTTCCAGTACGATATACAATCTTATTTCTGGTCACATGATCATATACCTATGGCGCAGATAACACTATAATTATTTGAGATGTTTGTAATAAATATCATTGATTTCAATGTCGGTGGAATCAGATTATTTAAGTATATTTTTTATTGTTTATTCCCCATTCACCCCATTATGCATAAGTACCCAGATGTATTTGTTCTGGCAAGCATGTATTGTTTTTGATATAAAATGAATCCCTATCGACTCTGACAGCAAAGGCAGATAATATATTTATAGAAACACACGCGAGCATTGAACTCTTAAATGGATAAACGGCGGTGACTCAACATCTGTATAACTCACAATTATACCTAATTTTGTTTCGTATGAGGAAATATCGTTGCATCGATTTATAAATATTTTTTCTATTCGTTGTATTAGCATTCAAAAATTCTAGTTCAGCATCATCTATATATAATCCTGTACAATGTCGTTTACGGTCATTTGATCCTCCTTGGGTGAATTTACAGTGTTTCTTTTTCTGCCAAAATATTTTGCGATTTTATTCTCAAAATCAGTAATATCAGGATTTTCATTTTCAGAATATGTCTTGTGTTGCAGAAACCAAACGTCTTTCTACGGTCGATATGATATAATTACTTCACTTATAACGAAGCATATCTGTATTTTTACATCATGGTTATATCGGAACAATACTATTGTTAATTTTGTTTAAAAATGTTTACCAAACCAGACATAACAAATCGGATGAAGACCGTTAGCAAACTAGAATGACACGATACAGGCGAATCCAGTCAAGTCAAATTCCGGTAAAGATCCATTTATTGTAACTCTGGTCATCTCGTTGGTTGGATGTCCAAATCGTTTAAATGATTTCACCCATTCCAAGAAAACTTCTGGGATAACATGCAAACATATCAACCGAGATAACATTTTATGATCGTATTTAGTATTCTACAATCCACTGTGTCCATATTCTAAATAACTACGTTGTATTTGTATACAAAAATTTAATCTTATTGATTTCCATGAGTCTTTATATTCTGGACAAAATGAGCATCGACTGACGGAACGGTAGTCAATTATTCAGTAATTGTTCAATAGCATCATTGCTATCTGTCAGATATTCTGTACGATATATTACAGGTCCTACAAAGTGATCAGACTTACTTTTTCTTCGATACAGATACTTCCTTCTAGTCCAATCAATTCATCGCAGTTTTCAGAACTCTGAAATAACCATACTGAATCAATATCGTTCGTATTTTATTTCGTGAAATAAAATATATCATGGTCATACAATTTAACAATTCGATTTCGACGAAATATCGTAACTGCATTAGTCCACGCATTCGCAATTTGGTCAAGAATTTCAATGGAAGTTCCCTTCGATTTATATACTTCAATTCGTACTAAATATCTCTTGTTATCGTTTTAACCATTACTGGACATTTAAATGTCTTTCCTAGCTCAGCCACGTCTTTGATAGACGCTCCGGTTTCTTTAATTTTTCTGCTCACTCGTTTTTTATAAGTCTTGGCTGTGTTAGACTGTTTCCACGTATCGCATTTCTGAAGTGTTCCGTTAGTCGTTCGTCTACCCAAGTTAGTGTCAAATATTTCATTGGGTTTAGATCACGATCGCTGGTTTTATCATTTATCGGGTATATTGCATAAACAACCGCGGTTACATGATACGCTGGTTTTATCATTTATCGGGTATATTGCATAAACAACCGCCGTTACATGATCATAATACGTTTTGTCAATACCAGTCAACATCCCTCGTTTATACATTTTTTTTGAATTTTACCAATCTAAAACGTCGTGGTGTAATCGGACAGGGTTATGTTTGTCTCGGATAATCCAACTACAATTCCTTGTAACAAACCCTGTGTAAGAGCATTATGAGTAGCTATCTCGCTTGTTTCTTCGTAACATTTTATGACTAATTATTTTTGTATTTATTTATTTATTTCATCATAACTAATTATGCACAATAATTTAACCATATGTGTGGTGTTTATACTTACATAGTTCAATAAAATGTTTTACTTGCTCCGGTTCAATCCCGAATACACTTCCAGACTGACTTCGAAAGAAACATTCTGTACGACATTTATAGTCACGATAACGCCTACGCAGATTGTTCCAGAAAATCACGCTATGGAGTTATTTTGGACATCCCCGTATGTAAATCACTTTTATTTTAGATTATTCTGCGTAGGCTATAAATGGAAATCAGAAGTTCTCTCAGCCAGTCTGAAAATGTATTCGATAGTGAAGAGAGGTAAGCAAAACATTCGTTTGCTGTGTCTGTTCTATACTGTATAAACGCTGTGTTTTATTGGTTAAAATACACTTAATATATTTTTTTAAATATTAATGCTTTTAATTTGCCAATTCAAAAGTTGCAACATGACGTTTTTAAATATCTGACTAACATTATCCTTAAAACTTATTTGTGATTTATGAATCTTTACAAACACGAAAATTACATCACCATCAGAATATCAGTTCATTAATCTTATTTAGCAGTCTATGGACAGGTTCAAACATATAGACGTAGAACAGTTCGTGTCCAATTCACACGCACTTGGAAAAATTAGATCAAAGTTATCTCATTAAAAAGAAACAAAGACGAGTGTCGACAAAGCCGTACGACAATTAAGAAAGGTTATGTCAGATCGTGAAAACGAAATTAATGTCATAAGTAAAAGTGAAAGTAGTGCAAACGTTACTAAAAGGAATTGTTAAAGTGAATATAGTGACACCAATGATGAATATGAAAGCCAGGACAAGAACGAGCGTTTTAGTATAGGATTTTGGTCGCCGCCGCTAATTGTTGTGAACATAAATGTATTCAGGTTATCAAAAATTTATGTTTAATTAGAAATCTGTGTATTTTCTAAGATTAGAATTGTACAATGTTTTATATTTTCTGTTTTTAGTTGGGTTTGCATTATTTTAGGACTATGAACCACAAAATATTATGAAATCTGACTTATTTGCATTATTGTAGTATTATTTTACTCAACACATTATAGAATCCGACTGATTTGTATTATTTGTACCACTTATTTACCCAAATCAAATTATGAAATCTGACTGATTTTAATTATATTAGAACCATTAACCATTTAAGGTAATCAAAAATTGAAATAAATAAATTCGATTATAATATATTTATTTGTTTGTATGTATCTATTTTCGATTTGATGTTCATTATGTTTAGTACTATTGCCCCATCAATTTGGTGAAAGTGTTTATAATCTGATTTAATTTAGTTAATATGAAAATCAAGCTGAAGACATTGTTTGATAATTTGAAAACAAACATGGTATTGTACCAATCAGTCTGAAGAAAATGATTTCGATTATAAAATTATTTTCAGAATTATATAGAATTTCTATTTCCGTACAAGAATGTGCATAATTCAGAATCTGATCTCTATTACACGTAATCATAGAAATTTTTTCTCACTGCAGTTCATTTAATCATTTAACTGTTCAGGAAACAACAAAATATTTTCATTGCAGCATTCATCAATAATTACATCAACATTAAATTATTCTGACTTGACTGAGGATAGTGTAAATAGTGGTATGATGGTATTTGTGAGCACCTCTTTATTGTCTATAAAAGACATCACGTATCGATTTATTATATAACACCCCTTTGATTAATTTGTAAAACGGCAACATCAACACTACGAAACTATCTCTATGATTAAAAGCATTACAATTTTATGTAGAGATTCAAATTTAAATTTGTGTTTATTCAATCTAGAAGGTGTCTGGCCTGGTCAGTAAGTTTGAAATGTATTCGTGATAATAAAGGTTTATGACATCGTAGATACACTGATTTAATGGCTTCTCGTGCAATTAAATATCCAGATGGTACTTGAGGTGTAAAATGTATATAATAAATATACCTATTGAGCCTGGCTGGATTATTCTAAATCGTCTTGATGACCGCTATATTTGTTTACTTTTAATATATACTCATCAAGGAGAGTTTTCAGTTAGGTTTGCTGCTCACATACTTGATTGTATTTGTAACGTACACTTTGATTGTGGAGTTAATTGAAATTTACGTAGGTGGTAGCTTAGCGATTAATTCAAGACACCAAGTCGAGTTCTGTTACTTCCCGTTGCACTACAGATGTTTTCTCGTCATTTTGTTAGTGTGGTGAAAAGTCATATGTTATAACCCTGCGTAATGATAAACTTCAGCACGATATTAAATCGATTTATTTGGAAGTGGCGATCATAATACGGATCCAGACGCTACCGTAGCTACTACACTATGGGTGATCCTTTCTATGTTGAAATGTTTAATATCAACAACTGCTGTACTTCCAAGATAGTCACTCATGCTTATATGTATGTATCTACGAAAATTAATAAACAATTAAGTATAATTAGAATAATTGGATTTAAATGTGGTCATTCCATCATTAAGTGTCGATAACGATTTCGTTATTGGGAGGTCTTTTGTAGTTGACACATTTCTTTGTTGTATCGGCATTGTTTGATTCTTGTTCTCCAAGAGCAGTAATTTTTGTATTATTCATGTTAATAACACTGGACATTTTCACCAGACTTTTTGTGCTCGATTGCAAATATGATCCGATATCGTTGACACAGTATACCTTGTTTAATGTTTCCAATAATTTTAAACTCAGCTATGCTGTTTTTAGTTGTTTCATTAAATCTAAGGATAACATCTTGTAATGAAAGATAAAACGTTTTTAATCTTCCTTGCTTATCTTGAAATATAGCAACTTCGTTTGAATCAACATTTGTAAGATTTAATAATTCGGATAATTCATCATCGATATATTTATCTATATTTTCGTATGACATTTTATTAGTTTGTCATCACGGGTATCCACAACAAACGTTGTTTTTAGTATTACTTTACCAGCCGCAACATCGATAGGTCGCCAGATAGCATCATGATCTTCACCCTTTCTTACAAAGGCAACTGTATGTGTAGCTCCGAAAATAACCTCTCTAATATTTCTACAAAATCCAAAGATGTGGGGCAGTAGAATTGGACATGAAAGTCTTCTATCATCTCCTATTTACATAAATTGACGCATTTTAAACCCTAAGTTGTAGTTTGGGCTGTCATGAACCACTGACTATATACCAGCGTTAGCGTTGTCGGCAAAGTTTCTTGCCAGTTTTGTTATTATAGATTAATATTTCATTGGGATATTCAAAATTATCCTTGGCAAGAACCATTGCCGTACCAGCTGAATTTGGATAATCATCTGAATATCTTGCTAGACCTCATATTGTTCTAGTTACGTCAACATTATCTTGAATTGATGTAATCTCTTTCCATCGATCATATATGTGGCGCTCTGAAATAACACTATAATACCATTGTTAACAAAAACAACAATATCGTCATATGTGGTATTAGCAGCTACAGTTATACTAATTCTCCTTCTGCTTCAATTAAAGCTTCAAGGGGTAAGAACTTTTTACTTGTATCCTGAACTTGCAGTTTGAATTCTTCCAAGCTGATTTGGTTTTTGTGCGTCATAAGAATAATATTGATAATCGCGTATAGATTCATCTTTAAGAATACGAGTATCCATATCATATGCAAGATCAGATATCGGTTTGAACATTTTGCTATAATTGTTAGTCATCTAAAACGAAGACCACTTCCTGCTATAATACACGATTTTTTTCTTCTGTTTCAGCCAACTCCGCAGATTATTTTATTTGCAGCCTGATTTTAATTTTACCAACATTTGCGGGCATACCTTCAGTGCTGGGTATTTTTTGGGTGGTTGTTGTACTGTTCTTTCTATTAATCGTTCTAGTCTATATTTTATTGCTGAGAAAGCTCGACCGACAATATTATCAATATCACTAGGAACATGCTGAACAACACAAGCAATAGCTCTTATCCTAATTGATTTTGTAGGTATTCTTCTAAGAAAACCTTAAAAAATAACACCGAGTTCATCACCGTAGAATGTTTTATAATCTGATACTCGTGAATGTATCACACTTACCGTAATCGGTCTACGTTGAGCATTATTATTATCATCTTCCATTCTTCGAAAATCAACCTTTATCAGTACCCACCCTTTGTAGCTCCTTATTACGGAAGTTTACATTCCTTGCTTCATTAGAAACCTCATTACATTCTTTATATATAAATTGGAACGATATGTTGAAACTCCCAAAAGAGAATGTTATCATTGTGTCCAGTAATAATATGTGCATGATTTATTCGATGTACGTATATACGACTTCTCAAATGCCGAAATGCATCTAGTGTAATGTTTACGTAAATATATGTTAACCACTGTATTTGCACATATTAATAAATTTTAAATGTGTGAGTACCTGAGTGAGCAATTTTAGTGGGTGGAAGTGACTTTTTAAAAACAAAACAAATCACACAATAAAATATTACAAGAATTGAAAACTACAGGGCAGATTATGCTTGTATGTGTTATCCTTTCTTCTTGTTATTATTTATTATTATTATTATTATTATTATTATTATTATTATTATTATTATTATTTTGTTTTATTTTATTCCACAGATTTTATATAGTCTCTAAATATATAACTATTTCAGAGTTAAAGAAAATATATAACTATTTAAGAGTTAAAGAAATTTCATTGGATCAATTACTGGACTGTTATTTTTATCATATTAAAATACTCTTTCAGATCATTCAAACAAACACTAAAATTACAGTTACTCAACGTTTTATTGAATGTTATGTTCTTCAAACTGCCCAATGTAATATAAAGGTGACAAAAAAATCCATGTCTATATTTTTTATTAAGCAATTGCGCGATTGAACCTATCACCTCATATTGAAAATACACTGTAGTGTTTTAATTCTACGTCTCAATATATCATTCGTAATAACCTGCTCGACTTTATCTATACTAAATGAAACAGGCAAGCCTTAATTAAAGTCAGGTCAATTTTGTTGATGTTTCCGATTGGCGGCTTGAAAACATGCAAAACAATTAGCTCAGATGTATGTATGTATGTATGTATGTATGTATGTATGTATGTATGTATGTATGTATGTATGTATGTATGTATGTATGTATGTATGTATGTATGTATGTATTGTTACGTGCTTAGGCTCGAATAAGCAGCAACACAGAAAGAGTGAAAACTAACAAGCTTGTATAACTTAAACAATGAATTTATTAAGTACAATTATTTTCATAAAATAAATAAACTTACGGTTTATTTAGAGAATCAAATCCAACAAATATAGAATTCACAAAATAATCCACTAATAGAATTGCAAGTCTTGATAAATAAATGTTCTAATAGTTCCAGGTTCGAATCTTGACGATGTAATCCAAAATGGCTGACAATGTCACGTGATGAAGTTCTTGTTTCGTTGTTCTTGTTTTGTTATCATCCAAATGAAAATCATAAACATATGTCCTTTTTCCAAATAAATAGAATAATTCTTCTTTTCCAACGAATTGACACAAAGTCCAGAACAAAATAATAAAATTTAACACTCAAACATGAAATACACAACTAATAACTTACAGCCCAAAGATTCTACTAATGTTAGCTTCCAAAACACAGCTATATATATGTAATTCCCTCATAAACAAGAGGAATCATGTGATTCTGGAAGGTCACAGAAAGAAGCTACATTCTCCAAGTCACGTAATAATGAAATGATCTAGAAGGAAATCATTCACTTCCCACCCTCAAGAACTAAAAATAAAAGTTATCCTTGAAATTAACCAATAGTATTAAAGACCTGTTTACAATGTCTAAAGCAAGGTCAGATATTGAGGTAACCAAGCCAAGGTCAGCCTGTTTACAACTAGAGTCTAGGTCAAACTGAATTTTCTAGAAAAAATCTCCCAATTAATGGATAAATATTAAACCCTAAATGACAAATTTGGATTTAACATTAATAAACAAATAAATTAAATCCTATAGCCGTAACACCTTCCCCCATAAAATAAAAAGAAAGGTTTATATGATAAAACTTTCTTTTTATCACAAACCAATTTACATCTGAGATTAAAAGAACTAGTACAATTTACACAATATAATAAATTATACGCGGGAAAGAGTGTCTACAATTATATTATCAAAAAATAGCCTCAAATTTTTAACTTGTCCATGTCCCACAAAATGTCCTAGGAAAGGCACACAAGAACAGCAGAACTCACTTTTAGACAAATTAATTGTCAAACATACATTAGTGAGTCTGTTAAAGAATTTTCGAATTGTTGCTAGATGTTCTCTCCAGGTGTCGTTGTAGATGATGACGTCACTAATCTCTAGACCAAAGATGGACATTTTTATGAGACGTTGAAATGGACTTTCTTTATATTGGTAGAGTCCTTTTGGAGTCACAATGTTGAGTTTTCCTTTGCTCTTTCCGTAGTGGAATCTGCCAAAATCCTTTCAGAAGGTCAGAATTTGGTGACGTACTTGGCATTCCCAATTTTATCAATACAATTGTCAATTCTTGATAATGGGAATGAATCTGTTTTTCTCACTCTGTTCACCTTCCTTTGCACATACGGAAAGTTTTATCTGGTTTTGAAACAAGTATGCATGGCACTTTTACTGGGCTTGATAAAATCATTCTCCAGCAAATACTGAATTTCCTTTGTCAAGTATTCCTGTTTGAGTGGACTCGTCCAGCATGGATGCTGTTTGAAATTTTCAATTTCAACGTCATGAAAATTTTTGTTTGTCCTTGTAAGAATATCTGGACATAAGTGCTCATATAATAATAACTTTCAGTTCATTTCTTTTTTGCACTTGCAACTGAATGTTTCTGGTCTAGATTATTTATAATTTCTGAATTCCAACAATTCTTCGCTCCAATGTCAGTAGAATCCGATAATATTCCTTCACCGAGTGGGACTAGTACAACTAAATTAATTACATATTAAACATGGCTATCTCTTTCAATACACTGGTACTCCTATAATTAATTTAGATCCCAGGAGCACTAATACTATAATTTAACTAATTCATTTTCTTCCTAACTTTGTACGGGCCATAATATCTAATTTGACGAAAAGTAAGAAGAATGAACAAGAGTAACACAACTCCATTATCAGACTCAAAAGTTCTCTCTCTTTCAGTTCTTTCAAACCATAGTTTCATTTTTAACTTTATTTGATTACTTGACTTGGTCTTAGGTAAGGGATCTACACAATCTGCCATTATTCTACCAAATGATTCGTCAAAGGCAGGAATAGGTTGCAGATGAGCCTTAGGTATCTTCTGATTGGTTTTTCCTACCATTTGACAAGTATGACAAGATCTACAGTATTTGGCAACATCACTTTTGATTTTTGGCCAATAGAAGTGAATCAAGATCTTGTGATAAGTCTTATTAATCCCTAAATGACCAGCCAAAGGAGTTTCATGGGTCAGATTAAGTATTTCCTGTCTGTAAGGTTTTGGAACTACTATTTGATAGTTCACTGACCATTCATCACCAACAGGTATCTCGGAAGGTCTCCATTTTCTCATAAGAATTCCATTTTTAATGAAATAACAGACAGGAACTTCAGTGACTTCAGTCTCATTTATTACCCTTTGAAACAAACAGGTGATCTCAGGATCTTTTTCCTGTTCGACGACAAGTGACTGTCGTTTATTACCCTGATTAAGAGAATGAGTTATTAAAAGAGGATCACTATGATCAATACCTTCTGATTGATCTAAACCAAGAGTAAAAGTGATCTCATCAAAAACCTGACCTATACAAGCGCCAGTTGAAGGAATGCTGGCTTCTATAACACCATTCTCAAGATCATCACCCTGATTACAATAAAGAGAATAAGTTGTCAAAAGAGGATCACTATGATCAATACTTTCTGATTGATCCAAACAAGAAGTAAATGTGACCTCATCAAAAGCCTGACCTATACATGTGTCAGCCATAGGGAATACTGCCCTTTTCAACTACATTCTCAAGAGCTTTCTTTACCATAGTTCTAGTAACCGTACAAGCTTGAAGTATATCAGGGATTTCTTTTTCAATTGGATCAACTTTCTGATCCAAATTAGGCTTGTCAGTTACAAGTGGATTAACCACAACATTGTCCCCTGCTAAGTCGTTGCCTAGCAATAAATCTATTCCCTCAACAGGTAAAACCGAGACCGTTCCGATTGTCACAGGTCCTGATACTAAGTCTGATGACAAATTTACACAATGGAGAGGAACATTCACAACGCCGCACTCTACTCAATGAAGAAGAACACTTTCATTAGAAGAAGACTTCTCAGATAAAGGCAAAGTACCTGATAATAAAAGACTCTGAGAGGCTCCTGTGTCCCTTAAAATTTTAATAAGGGTGGGATTCGCTGAATCACCCAAGAGTGATATAGAACCCTTCGATATGAATGGTTCATAATTCTCCATATCAAAGTCAGACTGGGATTTATTAGACCCAACAAATGTATTGCTTTCAATACATGACTGTGACCTTGACCTCTTGTAAATAAGAGCATTTGGAACAGGTCTATCTTGATTCTGATGCCTATTTTTTAATTTGTAGCAATCAGAAATAACGTGTCCTTTTTTCTTGCAAAAGTTACACGTCAGAAGAAACAAGGATCTAGAATCAAACTTTTCTGAAGTCTGATCTTTGAAAGTTGTGTTAGTTTGAGTTTTAGAAGGGCTTGAATTAGGCGGAAATTCTTTTCTGCCATTAAATTGTTGAGTAGAAGTCTTGTTAACAAAAGGAACTTTATGTGTCAAAGAATATTCGTCAGCAGCTCGAGCAGCATTTTCCAAGGTTTCAATCTGATGCTCCTCAAGATAAGTCCTAACATCACTATGAACACAGTTTTTGAACTCTTTAATTAATATAATTTGCTTGAGATTTTGACAATCTTGCTCGACTTTTTTGGCTAAACACCATCTATCAAGCAACTGCTCTTTTTGTCTAGCAAATTCGACATGAGTCTGCCCAGCTTCGTTTCTGTAATTTCTAAATTTTTGCCTATAAGCTTCAGGAACTAACTCATAACCTCTTAAAATGCATTCTTTAACTACGTCATAATCACCACTTTGCTGAACAGACAGTGAAGTGTAAATCTCACTAGCCTTACCAGTAATTACACATTGTAGTAACTGAGTCCAATTCTCTCTTGGCCACTTTAAATTTTCTGCAACTTTTTTAAAAAGAATAAAATATTTGTCTACTTCTTTTTCTTTGAAAGGGGGCACTAATCTAATATTCCTTGCTAAATCAAAATTTTGATTTGAAGTATGATGATGATTCTCACTTGCCAGCTCTATTTCTTTCATTCTAATTTCATATTGTAATTGTTTTTCCTTCTCCCTTTCCTGTCTCTCTCTCTCTCTCCTCTTTTTCAAATTGTAATTGTCTTTCTTTATCCCTTTCCTGAAATTCCAGTTTCTTAAACTCTAATTCCCTCTATCTCTCTCCTCTTTTTCAGATTGTAATTGTCTTTCTTTCTCCTCTCTTTCTCTCTCTATCAATCCGCATCTGCTCTTTTTGTAATTCAATTTGCTTTTCTTTATCCTCTCTCTCAATTCGCATTTGCTCTTTTCGTAATTCAATTTGTTTCTCTTTCTCACTTTCCTGAAACTCCAGCCTCTTTAACTCTAATTCCATCTTGAATTTTAATTCTAATTCCTTCAGTTTAATGTCAGAGTCTGGTGTAGACTTACTGACTGGAATCAAAGCACTTTGTTCCAAAACATCCTGTTCTACCAAATACTGGACCAAAATCTTTTTGATATCTTGTTTCGTTAAAGAAGCCTTGACTTCAGAAAGATCGTATTTTCTGGCAAGTTGAACCAACTCGTCTTTTTTGAAAAGATCTAATTGCTCCTGTGTAGGATTAGAAAGAAATATTTCTACCTTAGATGTCATTTTGATACAAGCGTGTTAGTCTCACTAAAAATTTAAATTTTTCAAAAAAACTAGGGGAAATTCAAATTTAAATCCAAATTTATTTAAATCCCGGACGAGCCCCCAATTATACGTTACGTGCTTAGGCTCGAATAAGCAGCATTACAGAAAGAGTGAAAACTAACAAGCTTGTATAACTTAAACAATTAATTTATTAAGTACAATTATTTTCATAAAATAAATAAACTTACGGTTTATTTAGAGAATCAAATCCAACAAATATAGAATTCACAAAATAATCCACTAATAGAATTGCAAGTCTTGATAAATAAATGTTCTAATAGTTCCAGGTTCAAATCTTGACGATATAATCCAAAATGGCTGACAATGTCACGTGATGCAGTTCCTGTTTCGTTGTTCTTGTTTTGTTATCATCCAAATGAAAATCATAAACATATGTCCTTTTTCCAAATAAAAAGAATAATTCTTCTTTTCCAACGAATTGACACAAAGTCCAGAACAAAATAATAAAATTTAACACTCAAACATGAAATACACAACTAATAACTTACAGCCCAAAGATTCTACTAATGTTAGCTTCCAAAACACAGCTATATATATGTAATTCCCTCATAAACAAGAGGAATCATGTGATTCTGGAAGGTCACAGAAAGAAGCTACATTCTCCAAGTCACGTAATAATGGAATGATCTAGAAGGAAATCATTCACTTCCCACCCTCAAGAACTAAAAATAAAAGTTATCCTTGAAATTAACCAATAGTATTAAAGACCTGTTTACAATGTCTAAAGCAAGGTCAGATATTGAGGTAACCAAGCCAAGGTCAGCCTGTTTACAACTAGAGTCTAGGTCAAACTGAACTTTCTAGAAAAAATCTCCCAATTAATGAATAAATATTAAACCCTAAATGACAAATTCGGATTTAACAATAATAAATAAATAAATTAAATCCAATAGCCGTAACAGTATGTATGTATTTACAGTGTATGTATGCATGTAAGGATGGATGGATGGATGCATGGATGGATGGATGGATGTATGCATGCATGCATGCATGTATGTATGTATGTATTTATGTATTTTATTCAAAACGCTTTATATTTATATGTAACTCGTTCTTTGAAATATGTTTGTTATATACCTATATATATGCTTTATGCCTATTATGTGAATATGTAAAAGTCTATGGTAATGTCTCTATGCTGTATGTGTGATGTGTGTATATGGTGTTGTATGGTAATGACTATGCTTACTGTGTGATGTGTATCTATGTATCATGGTTTGTTAATGTGTCTACGCTTTAAGTGTGATGTGTATGTACATTTTATACATACAAAACTCCTGTAGTCCCATCTTTAAATGCTTGAAATGAACTGTTTACCCAAGCAATCGCGTTGCGTTATTTGTTGAAATATCCTATGTAAAATGAATCTTATGCACATATACATCGGACTTAATTGCATCGCGCGTGCTAAATTCCCATTGCACGCTGGTCAGTCTTACCAAATGATTGCTTATGTTTGAACTAATAATAGACATGGGTACATGAAAAACGTAACCACATTTTAAAATCACATCATTTGATGCCCTTTGGATTGTTGAGAACTCATTAAAAGACATTATGCATTATATCATGACAGTACATCAGAACATTCAAGACTGCTGATATTCATTTGGAACATTATATTCTTTTGGATTTGTAAAAGAACATTTATGATTATCCCGAATTTAGTTGACAATACTGTGCCTTTTGAATTTTCACTTTGTATTCTAGGTAAATAAATTATTTGTATTATTTAACTTAAACTGGTATTTTCATTTGTTTTCTGTTTTTGACCGTATAATCGTTACAGTATGTATAGAGGTAGATAGGTAGGTCGGATGGTAGATAGGTTGGTAGGTATGTATTAATGTATGTACGTGTAACTCCAAGTAGACAGCTTCAAATATGTATTGGACCATAACATAATACAAATATTTACTTATAATTTTTATTATATAAATAAAATAAATACGTTCTTTTTAAACATATACAATACTGACTGTACAATAAACTAATGAGGTTTACAAGAAACTGCTCTCTGTGATGAAAGAAATGTTAGAATTTCATCGTTTCCACAAACATTGCATGACATATGCAATGTGTACAATACTGTAAGTAAACATGTTACATAATGTGTTAGTGGTATGGGAATGACACACGATGCGCATAATACGCTAAGTAAACATTTTACATTATATGTTAACTCGTATGGGAATGACAAACTATGTGCATGTAGCAGAAGCATATATTTTATAAGTCTATATATTCGTGTTTTAAATATATAAACCTTTACAATATATGCTTCTGCTACATACATAATACGTTAAAAAGATTTTTTACATAATAAGTCGTATGTGAATGACGTCGTTCATTTCTTAGATAACTGTTAGGAGATTGTCATATAGATGTGTTTTTAATTAAACTGAATGTCTAAACACTTCCAATTGTTTATGATGGATTTTTAAGACGCAAGATTCTAGTGTTCATTTACCGTAATGTTTAACACCATTATATTTCTTTTTCCTTCTTATCTTTGTCTTGTACACGATAGAACCACACATCTGCTCTTCAAGTGCATTTTTTATGCAAACATTAGCAGAGCAAGGTTTTTGCTGCATGCATGTGCGGGATCTAAACTGGATGGAGTTCTCACACGGAGTCCATGGCCCCCAGTCTGACCAGCCACACTTCCACCTGTTGTAATCAATATCTGTGACACCGCTGCAGGTCATCAACGGATTCCTGAGTGGACAAATTAACATTTCATGGAGCATACGAACAATTATATTTTTTAAAAAGAAATATAAAAGCGAAAGAATGAAAAGCATGAGCACCTCCCTCAACTCTACGGCAATGTAATCCTATTCACAGCTTTATCTTTATCGACAGTACAAGTCTCTCTCTCTCTCTCTCTCTCTCTCTCTCTCTCTCTCTCTCTCTCTCTCTCTCTCTCTCTCTCTCTCTCTCTCTTCATCACAATACCACGTTTTATGTATTCATGGGTAGTTAATACACCAATCGATGTGGATATTAGAATGAGGAAAGATTAAAAAGACAATGATGAATCAGAGGTAGACACTATATGCTACACTTAAATCACTTGATATATATTTAAAACAGAGAATCAGCCTAAAGTGTAGCTAGAAAGACAGCTACGACATCCTTTGTCTGTATGGCTTTAATTCCCATAATTTCTATTCCAATCTGTACATTAATAAATACGGTAAAGTGAACTATATGCCCATTTGTCTCCCCAAGCCCCCGGTGATTTTGACAGTATTTTGCAAATGAATTACTCATTAAAGTGAAATATATACCTGGCATTAGAGCTTTTGATGAAAGCATTTGTCGGGATAGAAGTTATCCTTGTATTTCTGCAGATGATGTTTGACAGAGATGTTTTCCGTATCTCGTCTAATTGCTCTACAAGACATAAAATAATTTTTGTTTCAAACATCTCCGAATACTATGGTTTTAAACGAAACGAAAGTAAATTAATTACATACAAGACTCATATACAGAACATTCTGATTCTGAAAGCTGTCATCTACTACAGCCAGTGACTTACCTGTGCACAAAAAAGTATATTTTACAGTACTTCTTAATTATGAACCATCAGTGTGAGTACAACAAATCATTCAACTATAATCGATAATAATTGGTACCGATCTCGGACCACTGCAAATGGAACTTTGATATCAAAACCTTCACACAAAATCAAGAAGTCCTGACTGTATCTTAGAGAAAGATAACATATCAAAGATGCATATATTTTCATGCAGGTAAAAACCAAACTTCCGTTACTTCAGGCATCCTTCCAAACGCTAAGATCATTATCTACTTTGTTAAATATGGGTATAAAACAACTATAAAAAGCAAAGTGTCGGTGCCTCTTTTGGTATAGTGAAGTAGATACGTGCTTTACTTGATGCCGCTACAGTAAGCGCGATACATTGACTTTAAAATATACCAGAAACATTTTCTAAAATCTCCAACAGTTTATGTCATAGAATAAATAATATTTCATAATTGATAATATTTCATTGAAACCTCATTATGAAATAAAAAAAGGTACAATCAAACTGCGAATCACAGGGATCATGTATGTATGTATGTATGTATGTATGTATGTATGTATGTATGTATGTATGTCTGTCTGTCTGTCTGTCTGTCTGTCTGTATGTATGTATGTATGTATGTATGTATGAGGTATCCTGGGAGGGGTAACAGGCTGGCAAAACAGTCGTACTCCTTCGGATATAGCTCATCCACATTTTGTCCCCACTTGGCTTTCAGGTCTCACCTGTGGCTCCAAGAAACTGTCGCATGCGCAGTGGCTACATCCTGAAAAACTTCCTAGACTGGCCGGCTTACCAGACTGTGGGTAACCGACGCGTCTTAAACACGCGGTACGTTACGCTTTGGCTACCTAGCATGTGAAGACTGGATTCAACAACCTGCGCGGTGGAACCACCAGCTGGTTAACCGGCAATACGTTGATTCCCAGCAAAGCGCAATGGAGCTAAGAGCTCGGCGAGACACGTAGCATGTCCAGCTCATCATCTGTACTCAACTCTGCCTCCGCCCGTCTTGACGTTGTCATGTTGCTGAACTCAGATGGTCTTGAGCGAGAGAGTGAGGTCGAAGAAATGCGCAACGCTTCCTCACTTAAAACAATGTCACAACACATATCATTCTTGTCATCCACCTATCCTATTTTACCACCCACTAAAGTTCTGTGGCGAAAGGCAATTGACAATGCGGTAGGTGTGGGTACACGCAGCCGTAGCTGTAAACCTGCACACAGGCAGATCCGTCCAAAAGGGTCAGTCACCACTGACACGGAGCAGCAGTAGAGTGTGGCAGCCCCAACCTGAGCGACTGAGCAACCATCTTCAGGAATGCGCTGCTCGCCTCCCTGGCACTAATGAGAGGCTAGGAAATGTGCCCTACACATTTCCGACTCTAAACTTTCCTAGCAAGCATATAGAGGTTGGCATGGACCCTGTTCCAGTGGTCAAAATACAGAGATGAATTTGAGGCTTGTTCTTCTCACACTTGATGCATGGAATATGCGCACTTTACTGGACAGAGACGATGGGGTAAGACCCCAGAGGAGAGCCGATGTAATAGCTGTAATAGGAATGAAACTCGCCAGATACAACGTGGACTTTACTGCCTTGAGCGTGACGCGGCTTGCAGGAGAAGGCGAACTCTGTGAAAGGGGCTCAGGATACACGTTCGTTTGGAACGGCCGAAGAAGTAAAGAGCATTGTAAGGCTAGTGTCGGCTTTGCTGTGAAGGCAGTACTAAATGATAAATTGGCTGGACCTCCCAAGCAAGGAAGCGACAGACGCTATAACCATGCGACTATCCTTCTTGCCTGGAAGAAAGCACCTTAGCATCATCGACCAACCCAGATGAAATGAATTTCTATCATGATCTATACTCCGTCATTGCTGACGTTCAAATAGCAGATAAGCTCGTTTTTCTTGGCGATTTCAATTCAAGAGTAGGCTGTGATCACGTTGCCTGGGATGGATTGCTATGAAAGCACAGAGCGGGTCACTGTAACATCAACGGTCAGCTTTCGCTCTATACTTGCATGCACCTTCGCTCTAAGGACTGGCACCTCATCGACTACGTCATTTTCTGAAAGAGGGATATACAGGATGTGCGTGTAACCAAGTCCTTGAGCTGCGCTGACTGCTGGATAGACCACAGCCTCACCATCACCAAGCTCAACATCCGTATTTAGCCCTAATACGGCCACAGGGAAAGAAGGTTTATAAACGACTACACATCATCAAGCTGAAATCCACCAGTACCAAACAGTATATGAAATCATACCCTATCGACAATCATAATGTGGAGACTGACTGGGCAGCATTCAGAGACCTGGTCTACAGAACAGCTTCAGAAATCATAAGACCCCTAACATGAAAGCATCAATACTGGTTTAATGCGAAATGCGACGAGATCAAGCAGTTGCTCAATGTGAAACACCGCCTCCTTCAAACCTACCTCAACAACCTCAAGTTCACCTAATGAAAAGATGCGTACAACAATATACGTAGAACTGTTCAGCAGAAACCTCGTTAGATTTGAGACACATGACTGAGCAACAAAGCTGATGATATCCAGTGCTACGCAGACCAGCATGACATGAAGAACATCTACAATGCCATGTAATTAGTTTATGGACCTACATCCTGTGGATCATCTACAATTCGCAGCACAGACGGGAAAACGTTAACAACTGACAAAGGGAAGATCCTTCAACGATGGGCTGAACACCATGATAGCGCCCTGAATCGCCCCCCATCCTTCGACGATGATAACATGAGTCGTCTCCCCCAATTACCCATCACTGAAGCACTGATGATCTCCGACCTTGCTCGAGACACGGAAAGCGATACGTCTGCTCTACAGTGGTGAAGCACCTGGTTTAGACTCGATCACAGCTGACGTCCACAAGGATGGGGGCATAGTGCTGATAGAAAGGCTCCAACTAAGTTTTTAATAATGCTGCATCAAGAAAGGATCCACCAGGAAGTCAAAGACGCTTCCATAATCCACCTGAAAAAGCGCAAAGACAACCGCCAGGCCTGAGATGACCACCAGGGTATATTCTTACTCTCAACCGACATTCATTGCAACGTTGACAAGTTCTCCAGCTCCTGCACAGGCTTTGGTCTCACCATCAGTATCATGAAGACTAGCGTCATGCATCTGCCAGCCCCTGGAACGCCTTGAATGCTCAATGTTCACCCCAACATCACTGTCAACGGCGAAAGACTCAACGTAGTACATTGTTTCGCCTACCTTGACAGCACATTGTCACACATCGTCGCTGTTGACGAAGAGGTGAACCTTCGCATTGCCAGAGATAGTTCGGCAAAGTTCGGATAATTGTATGCAAACGTCTGGAATAGAAGAAGCATCAGCATCCATACCAATCTAAAGGTCTATAGGGCAGTTGTGTTTCCCATACTACTGTACGCGTGCGAAACGTGGACAGTGTACCAATACCACGCCAGAAGGCTAAACTACGTTCACATCACAAGAGTCAGAAAACTCCTCAACATCAAGTGTTAGGATAAGGTTACAGACACTGAGGTACTCGCCTAAGCAAGTCTCAGCTATCACACCATCTTGATTCAGTGCCAGCTACCCTTGGCGGGACATGTACGCATACCAGACAACCGACTGCCTAATGCATTCCTCTATGGCGAACTATAGCAAGGACTGTGATCCCACGGACAGCAGTAGAAACGCTTCAAGGACAATCTGAAAGCTGCACTGAAAGCGTTCAACATGAACTCGAATTAATGAGAGCAAACAATACGCGATCGAGTCACTTATTGTTCCTCCGTACACATAGGTTCCAAATAGTTTGAATCTAGCAGAACATCACAAGGGGACTGATGCAAACGAACATTCCGTGTAAGAGTTGGCCTCATCAGCCACCTGCGCACGCACAGAACGAGTCCAGCCCCACCAACCCTCATATGATTAGAGAGTTCCGCGTCGAATCGACATCGAAGAACATGTGTGTGTGTGTGCGTGTGTGTGTGTGTGTGTTTGCGTGTTTGTATGTGTGTGTTCATTTATCAATGTAAGTTCCCACTAGCGGTTCAATATGATTTGCTGGCATACAGCATACAAGCAGTAGTTAAAATGTATTGTCGAAATATTGCATCTGTTATGGTTAAACACAAGCAAATGTAAAGGGCTATGACACGCAAGTTTTGTTTTACTATGTGATAGGTATGGGTACACTGACAAATCATGGTCTCAGTAACTACACTACAATTGTTTTAGGAAATCATGAAGCCAGTGTAGAAATGAGAGTTCTCATCTGTCGGATAAACGAAGAGTAGCAGGAGGAATGATCCATTGGTAGGGATATATAGGCGAAGATAATGGATTGTCTTTTAATACAAAAACATCTCCCAATGCTGCTGGTTGTACATGTTATTAAACAGTATTTCTTCCATCATTCTCGAGTTTTTTATCTTTGTATGCAGAGTACTTTCTATCGCATATGGTTAGATTATGTATCGTTACTTTTAGTAGCAACGATGACATTTGATGTTTGATATGAATGCATTGCATGGATGTGAACATCCTTAATGACAACTGTATAACATGTTTCATAAAATTAAAAATCGCGGTTCTCGAGAAGAAATTATTTAAAACTGTTTTTCTTCTTGTTTTCTTTCTATCGTCCTATTTAAATAATTTATACAACTTGAAGAGGTTCTTATACCGGGATGCACTGGATATAATGGATCAAATAATATCTGCAAGCTTATGATTGTCAGGTCGCAAATCAGAATAAAGTAGCCAATTGAATTGAAAGATTTATGTTTTACTTTTTTCTACATATATTTTGTACTAAGTGTATTTTTAAAATAGCGTATCCCATAAAGTCATCCGAAACAAGCAAATAACGTCTCGATTGTTTGTACTTACCAGGTGTGAATGCTTGGTTACCAGAGTTTTCATAGTAGTATCTATCTCCCTTTTTCAAAGCTTCGAATTGCTTGGCAATAATACAAGCAAATGTTGGTCCAACCTTTCCTCCAATAACAGGTTTCTCAGAAACACCCGCCGAAAACGGGTCGATGTCAAAGGAGTTTCTAGATAAACGAATTCATAATAAACTAAATTTGCATTAACTTTTACGGTCGTTTGAGTTTGCAATGTTTAATAATTCATATCGTATTAATCTAAACGACGTGCATAAAATGCAACGCTTTTGTAGCAACTTTCGCCAATTAAAAAGAGCACGCATTTTTCTATGTTAAGATATATGCTTCACCTTTCTTTTACTATGTCTCTAACACAAAGTAGTTTTTAATTTAGGACAGTTTACGCTTTAGAATCCTAATGTTAAACCTAAAGAAAACAAATGTCTTGATTCAATGCAGCAAGTTTAATTCTCAAAACGAATGTCATGCGGACACACTTAACACTGTTTCAGTTGGTGTGTGTGTGTGTGTGTGTGTGTGTGTGTGTGTGTGTGTGTGTGTGATTTGGATTTTTAACAGAGCTTTAAAACAATCAGTCATATCGCTACTATTTCTGCAGTGTGACAATTTATTGTGATGTCTAGCGCTGGGGCATTATGCCGAAGACATGTAGCATAATGTCCAACCCAATCGCATTATCTGGGTACCAAGCCGACCAGTCCAAACACTAACCTTTTAATGTTGAGCGCCAAGCAAGGCAGCTGTTTGTAACATTTATGTAAGTCTTTAATACGAATCGGCCGGAGATTGACCCCACGACCTCCCCGCATTCGAGGAGGACGCTCTAACCATTAGTCCACTGGAGTGATCCTCGGCGTTCGTAATGTTTCGTAGGTAGTTGCAACCATCGAAATAATGCTCTCTCTCTCTCTCTCTCTCTCTCTCTCTCTCTCTCTCTCTCTCTTAATATGATGAGCAATTAAGCGTCAAATCTAAACTAAAGAAAATGTAGACAAATATTAGCTAAAACTATGCAGATGTTATTACTTTAACTTATTTTAGTCTTTTATCACAATTTTAAGCTGACTTACTTGTACAATGCCTTGAGTACTTTCCAGACAGCGGGATCATGGACATTGCTGTCGACGTCACATATTGCCTTCATAAGAAGATAGCCTGGAATGCCATGATCCCTTCCCCTTTGGATGTTAATGGCCGCCAAATCAGCGCCAAACCCTGGCTGCGACTCAAATAAATGGCGGGTAAGCTGACTACTTAAGCGCTCGTCAACCTGCAGAATTGTAATCTTGAATATTTTGGGTCCCAAGATACGCTAAAATTCATTTGTATTTATTTGAATACGACATACGAATATCAGGATTCAGACAACTATTTCCTTTCTGGGAAGTCCTCGTCCCATGGAAAATTAGGTTATAAAAAGTACTTGGTAAGCTTTGCTTGTTCTATGTTTAATATAACTCAGATTGCAAGGAATTAAAGCTAAAAAAAAATTCCAAGTTTTGTTATCCTATTGATATGGGGTCTATTGTTTCAAAAAGCACTTTTCAAAGAAAAATGCTGCAAATTTGAAGCTAGACATAGCTGGCCACCGCCCTAGGTATAACAATATACATCCATAGATATAAATGCATGCAACCTTAAACATATATTATTGATACCCTAACTATATAAAAAAAACATATTAACCTTAGACATAGCTGCCTGTAATTGTAAAAGGAACAAAATCTAGAGTACGGACCTTTGAAATTATGATGGGACACAGTAATCTCAATATCAATGGCTTTGTAAGATTAACGTCCACGTAAATTCTTAGCATGTTAGTGTCTTGTGATCACATTTAACGTGCGTAACAGTTCAATTTAAACATCAGGTAGGTGGAGATTTTTATGCTACGATGTCAGCTCGGTTTGCAAGGGAAAATGTACTTTTAGAGGAGGGTATTCAAATTTACGTTCTATGTTGTTTTTTTAACGCGGAATATTGTAATAACGACACAAATATACGAATGATGTTTGAGTTATTAAAGATTCCGTTAATCAAACTAGTGCTGATTCTTCTCTTCATTCAATGGCTTTATGTTTTGTACGGAAATAAATTTACCCATTTCAGAAGTTGCCAAGGCGCTATCAACGCGTCAGATTTTATTGTATGATTCAACAGCAAGTGTTATTTAATTTGGTGGCATTTTACAAGAGTAAGACCAATTGCAACATCCTGTTGAATGTCCTTCTTAGACAATCGTGTACGTACCTTCGTGTATGGCCTATATTGTTATCCGTGTACGGTATTATTCATTTAAGAAACGTTCGAAAAGGCAAAATACAATATTGCATGTCTATGGGGGTTACGGTTCAAGTTTTAAGACAAAACAAGTATGCAGCGTTTGGAATATTGTGCCTTGCCCAAGTACACACCACAGCAGTAAATTCGGACGGATGTGAGGGTAGAATTGGAATCAAAATCACTTGGGCTGAATGACCAGCATGGTAAGAGTTCAAGTACATCTACTATCATACAATGTACCGGGACATGTGACAAATGTATGTGTTTGAATCGATTTGTTTTATTTTACTTTAATATTACTTCATCAAAATGAAACTATCATCGCTCATAAAGGGGATTAACTTTCACTAAGTGTGAAAAATCAAATTATATCACTATATAGTGTGGTATGTTAACGTATAAACGATGACTGAAGAAATGCGAATAATGCGGGGATCATAGGATCAACTGTCAATCAATGTTTCTATTGCGTTTGACCGAAAGTGTAAGATGCTTGAGCTACAATTCACACGAAGAAAATTACTTTTTTTTAAAACCAAATTCCTCTACAATAGTTGATTTCTCGCTAATCGTTTTTGTAAAGAAATGTAGTGTGACACCATATTTGAAATTTCATAATCCTGATTTACTGATGCAAGACCAAATTGAGAAAATAAGTGTACAATGTCGTTCCGGTCTTGTTTGTTCTGCTAGTGATTCAGGAAATAATTAAACTCGATCTTCCTACTTCTTGGTCCTTAGTATTTTGTATATTGGAATTTTAAATTCAAACACCATTGACTATTCACTATCTTACAAAATAAGACCATGATTGACCTCAGCATACACCAACGATTGATTTGACACCAAGAGGAGTCATGCAAATGGAAAATAATCGGAAGCATGATTGTGAATTCCTTACCTTTTGAGAATATGAGTCTGTGAGACCTTTAATTATGCCATCCACTCCTCCAGTTGTGTGATACAGTAAATCAGGGTTGAGGAAAATATCTTTAAACAAGCGATCTCCGTCATTGCCGTTGTACTTCAACGAATCGTGGACCATGCTGTGACCAAATCTGAAAGCGGCAGCAGCAAATTCATTCCTACTGGCTGAATTTACAGTGCTGTCGTACCCATTAAAGTATCCGCTTGTAAGAGGGTTCAGGTCATGTGAAGTCATGATGGCATCACCAAGGATTTCGGGAAGATATTCTTTGTATGTTATATGCTGAAGCATGGCACCGACAATCTTTCTGGCTTCTTCGTACAGAATCTGGTCCGTCCAATTGTTGTTCAGAGCTGCAAGTCCTGCAGCAATTCTATTGTGTTCCCTCATGAAGATTGTATGAAGTGAGCTAAGGGCTGGTTGCTGGTTGACTCGAATATCCCCTAAAAATTCAAGTGTGAAACTTTAGTCATGGGCGTACAAAATATTTCATTATCAGGCATATGCTTGGTCTGATGGCACGTTAGCTGATTATATTTTAGAAACATTACTATGGCGATAAAAGCTGAATATCCAGCAGATATATATATATATATATATATATATATATATATATATATATATATATATATATGTTTCACCATCATAGAAAATCACAGCGATATATAAGTTGATATTCACCTGCTAGGAAGCACTTGACATTGGCATTGGACGTCGGCAGTATGCAGTTAGCTGTGTTTGCTGTGTCCTTTGGCAACAGATTTGGAATGTTGGGATCTGCTCCAGTTTTAAGTTTACCTGCACATGATTAAGACATTATCTTCAGTAGTTAACAATACAAAATATAAGCATACATTGAAGCTTTTAACTTGTGACTTTGCTTAACACTTTAAGAACATCGTGAAATAGAAACTAAATGCTTTAATGAATTTACTGATGGCTAAATTAGCATTCCTGATTAAGGTCATTTTTTCATAGTTAGACAATAATGACAGCTAGGTTTGGTAGAGCATTACATGGAATAATCCCAGGTAGAATTAATTTGCCTATGGCTCAAGATTATATAGCCGGTTTAGCAACAGGCAATGGACAGCTCTTGATTACACCCGGTTTGATAACAGTCTGTTTACAGCATTACATTACATTAAGTTTAATGTCTATGGACAGCTCTTTATGATAGCTGGGTTACTAACAGTCTATGGAAAGCACTTTACTAGAACTTATTCAATAACATCTCTACATTGCAGCCGGTTTAATAACTATCTCTACATTTATTATTCAATTCCTGTGTACACTTCAGGCGTTTGTTGTCAGCAGAGACATGGAGAATATGAACAATGCAACAGGCTCTTTGCAACTGCATGTGGCATAATAAAATTATTATAAGTAGTAGTAATAGTATAGTAGCAGTAGTAGTAGTAGTTGTAGTAGTATTAGTATTATTATTAGTATTAATAATGTCAGTATTATTATTACTCACCTCCAGTGAATGCTCTAAGAGAGTTGCTGGTGTTTGTTTCCGATCCGTATATTTGGGACCCGTCGATATAATGAGTATTTTGGTTTAGTTGCTGCCTTTGTCCTGTATTTAAAACAAAATTATATAAAAGTTAAGAATATATCATTGAATGCATTATGAATGCGATGTCTTCGCCTTTTCGTTTCCTTCTTGTTTCATGGTTGGGTGGAATACGAAAGTCTTGGAAAAATTTAAAACGTTTTAACGTTTGAAGATGATTTAACATACATCATGATCTTAAAGATTTAAGATACACACACACAAGCGCGCGCTAACACAAACACACACACACACACGCAAACACAGGTACACGTACACCTTTACTTCTTTAGAACTTGCTATGATAAACGTACAAGCAGGAAATTAAGTGTTCATGAACCTGAGATTGTGTTCCTCCATGACAGTGCGATTGGAAAAACAGAAAACATTATTTCAGTTTTATCGAAGTTAAATTAGACCATTTGTTTTTCATGAATGTGTGGTAGATATTGTTGCACTACTATACGATCTTTGGTTCTTAGGCTTGTGTGTGCATATATATATATATATATATATATATATATATATATATATATATATATATATATATATATATATATATATGTGTGTGTGTGTGTGTGTGTGTGTGTGTCAAGCGAATACATGCTGAAAGTCAAGGGTCAAAGTAAGCGTTATTGTATCTATATAGTAACCTAGGCGACAATCCAGTTTTGGAGTCGGAAGGGCCCTGACGAAGTTCATGCATGTCCTGTTGAACGTTGAATAGTAGGGGTCATCTGTGGGGATCTCAATAGCAAAGCATGGGTCCTCACTGGGAGAAAAGATATATGCCAGTTATATGCATCTTTCTTGAACAGACATTATATGGATGCAATCAAACTCCGTTAAGAGTTAATATTCTTCGATAACTACAACGCTAAGAAGCGTCAATAATATAGCTTTTGTCTGAGTACACACACACACACACACACACACACACACACACACACACACATGCACACTTTGCATCTGCATGATTATCTGTGTCTGAAGAGAGATGGAAATTTAATTATTAATCATGTTTGTGCAAAATGTCATATTAAGAATAATTATACAAAGACATAAATCGGAGATATAAACGAATCTACACGGAAATAATAATCCCGTACAATTCAATTTACAAAAAGAAAACAACAAACATATAGGTCATACTGTATATTACCTTGATGGTCTATTATTTCCGCAACAGTTAATGTTGGCACCGTCGTGACCTGGAAAGAAGTAAATACGAAAAATAAATAAATACTGTCGTTTACCAGAAGCTATGAAACATTGCGTTTCTTAAATTCGGCGTTAGAGAAAGTTCAACAGAAAATGTGTGCTTTACGTCAACCTATTTATATGTTCTTTAAGCGTGCAATAATACCCTTCTTACATGATCTTGTTATAGTATAGCCTCGTTTGTATACAGACAAAATGTAAGCTCATAGCGGGATCTCAACACTAGAGTTGCGTAATCTAGACCAAAGCAGACTGACGGAAGAGAGAGAGAGAGAGAAAGAGAGAAAGAGAGAGAGAGAGAGATTACGGTCTACAGTAGTCAAACACTATTTACCATATTGTAATGAAGAAAGATAGGATTGCAAAGCGATTGTGCAATTTATTATATCAAAGTAATAAAGACTAATTGAGAAAAAAAATAATTGCACGATAACATAAAAAAACAAAGTACTATCAAAGCGTTTTTAACAGGAATGTTGACTTAAAATGAATGTTATTTAAATTAAAGATGCTGTGAACGGATATGTTCTTTAAACTGTGGAATAATAATAATAATAATAATAATAATAATAATAATAATAATAATAATAATAGCTGTGTAAATTCTATAACCAGAAAAGGTCACGAGAAAAACTCTCCCTTACATTTGAAGAATAGCTGAGAAAGTGTAACTATATGCTAGATTTAACAAATTAATAACTCTACATATAGTAAATATGACATGCGCATGTCTTGTCTTCAGTTGAAGATATGGCGTGATGGTTTCTTTAAATTAACCAGATACGGACTTCTTAGAATAGACCCTGCAAATAGTACCCGTGGACAACGCATTCCGCTGAATATCGTGACTCAAAAATTGTCCAAATTCCATGGCCATCTGACTGAGGTCTGGCATCAAATGACCAAGAAGGCTCGGCTGATGAAATTGTGAGCTGATCTTTCGCGCCAGGGGCAGAGGTCCTCCGGATATACTGGTTTGTCTCGGCTCATCAACACCTACAATTGTACATAACTGATTTTTAAATATTTTTTTCTCGTCCAGGTTTGCTTCATTTGGTGGAACTACAACTCAGCCTTTAAACCTAAAACAAGCCTGGATTTGATTACGTACTGATTCATTTTAATCTTTCATTCTTTCATTCAATAAAATGTATTAGCACCATGTATATATCTCGATAACTGTTCACTAGTTTTAGAATACTAACTATCACCTTCCAAAAGGTGTAAGCAGCATAGCAAAAAAGTATGTGTCTCAACGTTCGGCTATCGTGCCATGTGTCTGTCATACATGTTGTGTAATCTTAAATTACACGAGTCATACTGGATAATATATTTTCATATATATTGTCCTTTTTTATATATGACCATTCCAGATACAATCTGAACATTATGCAAATATTTATACCAATGATTAGTTTCCATTTAGGTTTATGAATGTGAGAAACACTACAAAAACAATAACAAATATGAAAACCTTTCAGCTCTGTCATAAAACAATATCAAGCACTCTTAAAATGAAATACGAAAATGATTTACACTAAATCAACTAATTTGTGTCCTTTACTTATCCCTGTTTAATTTACCTTATTCACCACTTCAAAGATTCATATTTTTGCAAATGATGCTGCCAAATCTGACTGATTGTGACAGAAACATGCTTAATTACTTATCGACTGTTGAAATCTATATTGTGATACCTTATATTTTTTTATGTTGTAAATGTACTTTCTATTTTTGGGACTAATTATGTTGTTCCCATTAGTCTGAATATGTTATTGGATTACATGTTGATTATTTGGCCATGAATTATATTTGTCCAATGGACTACTTTCCATACCGTTGTCATAATGTGCTGGTATCATTCTCTCGAAAGGGGTAAACGATCGGCCCCAGAGTCCATTAACCATGTTATTGCAAGAGCCGTCTATGCTTCTGTACCGAGACGTTGCAGCGTGGCTACAGTCAGGAACATTCGAAAATGGACATTTTAGAATCGGCATTGGCCTGGATAATTGTTGTTCTATATTCTGTGCTGAAATATTGAGCCTGTTAAATGAAAAGGTGTGTAAACGTTAAAACAAGAAAGCACCGTGTACGTAGGAAGCACCGTGACGGTAGGTAACACTAAGTTAAATTAATGCATCTAGGAAGAAAACCTCGGCATGCATGAATGCATTTTTAAAAATGTATTTAGGGCTTAATGTGTACACTATCAAAGTGATGCCTATATAATTCCTAACAAAACAAACATGGCAAAGACAATCACATTGGCCGAATCCAAAAAGACAATCCCTCCAACGACAACAGATAAAGTGAAAATATTTTAAAAATCTCTTCAAAAGACATATGAAACAAGAAAAGCTGCAAAATATATGTATTACTCGCAATCTTCTAAAAGTCTAGGATCTAGCCTGTTGGAACACCAGTACTGGACGTATCTCGTAATAAGTACGTTGCCTCTGTTAGTCACCTCTTGTGCCGCATAGGAAGGTGCATCGGGCCTATTCTACATTTTCGAATATGCAGATGGATCAAAACATGCATCTACCATTGTTAATGCACAGTGGATTCTGGTACACCGATTATATTTAAAGTGAAAGCGAATAAATATATTGTAGCCAATCATTGTTATTCAATATAAATGTGCACACATCAAATGGGCAATCAATTATAAACAAAATGAAAAATGTTGTACAACAGTTTCTTATTCAGGATGAAAACACAAACTATAATTGCAACTGATAGCAAAGAACAGTAGATCATTCTCAATTGGTATAGTCAATAATATGGTATAATAGCCAATACAATAAATGGAGAAGAAAGAAACTTCTATGTCCAAAATGCGTTGTTTACGATATCAATTGCTAACCATATGGTAACGGAAAAAGACAACATTAAAGCAAATAAACTAAACAGTCACAGCAGAGATAGAGCTCAGCAAGTAGTTATTTTCTCGACACTCCCCAATTGAATGTAAAACATAAGATAAATTAGTTATGCATAATAAACGAATACTTTTGGCTTTTGTTTACTAATATTTCTATTATGAATTGATTTTTTAGTAAAATTAATAAGATTACTATTTTCTTTTTTATATGTTATGAAATAGTTTCTGTTATGTAGTATGTTGTGATAGCTTTTCATAACCTTTTTCTCATTTCTTGTTATAAGAAGGAATTACTCGCAAGTTAGGAAGCGTCGATATCCATGGTGAGAGAGAGAGAGAGAGAGAGAGAGACAGAGAGAGAGAGAGAGAGAGAGAGAGAGAGAGAGAGAGAGAGAGAGAGAGAGAGAGAGAGAGAGAGAGGGAGGGAAGAAAGAATTCAGGCTCTCTTAAACGCGTGCTGCCACGATGATAAGACAGCTACACTGAAAATGATATTCGCCAGCTACCAGCTATATCTGAAATGATAGCCGCCGCCGCGATGATGAACCAGCTGCACTACATCTGCAATGAGAAGACAAACATCTATTTTCTTTGTCGGTACGGAACTGACTTTTATTTAATTAACCAACACAAATATATTGACTACATTCTAGAAACACATCTAAAAACTTTATAATAAAAGTTCATGCAATACATATTATATTTTTCCTTTTTCAAGCTTTCCAACTTCATTTATTCGTATAACCTCTGCATTTTAGAATATTATACAAATAGTTAATTCTCAATCATTTTCAAGATAGCCAAGATATAAAAATGTAATGACCATAATTAGTGTAACAATTAATTTAAAGAAATGCATTTTACTAATTTTAAAATAGAATATTGATTTAGAATATATTGCTAGATAATATTCTTTCTTACTTAAAGAATACTTTATTTCAATTTTAAATCTAAACATGAAGTTGGTAGCAATCTCAACCTTACAATAAAAACTACATAAATATAATTAAATATAAATTATTTAGAACATTCAAACATTCCGTTACAATATATTATCAATAAAAGAATTCAGTAGCAATGTTGCACACAAAACAGTTTTACCATTAAAATCTCAATCATTAAAAATACTTATTCCTAAAAGAAGTTATAACATATACAATTTTTTTACCTGCAATGAGAAGACAAACATCTATTTTCTTTGTCGGTACGGAACTGACCTGACCCTTAAATGCGTGGTCTTTTATATGCATCCTGTGTCAGGTTAACGTACCGTTGGAAAAAGATGTTTTATTCTCATCACGTAAAAATCAGTTTCTCCTGGTCCAAACCGGCTTAATTTGACGTCATCTGACATAAGGTACAACTCAGATTTGTAGTTCGTTTGGCAATAGTTAGATCCAAACATGATAATTCCTTAAATTTTCTAAACCAGGAACAAGTTAAAATATTAAGCCAGCTGTAATGTCTGTCAATCTTTAGATAAGAACCATTTTGTAGAAACGACTGTCCATCATTAGTTAAGAACCATTCTGTATTTACGTCAGCACGGAAGCTTGTTCTACTTTTTTATTAACCGAATGAGACTTTTTGCCAATGCCTGGTTTTACGGAATATATGTTTCACTGATAAGACTTAGAAGCTGACTGATTTTTGCTCTATAACTAATTTCCACACAATAATGTACATTCGTATAGCTAATGATTTAAGTTGCCATTGTTTTGCTATAAATGATAAAACATTGCTTTAATACTACAATTTAAAGAAAATAGTAATCTTATTAATTTTACTAAAAAATCAATTTCATAATAATACCCTCTGATTTATTTGAGCCGAGTCCTCGAGGCTCGAAAAGTAAAATCAATTTCATTCATCAAAACAAGATTAAAGGTGAAAGATCAAAAATACAATGATAAAACATTGCGATACATTGTCGCAAAGTTTAAAGATACAATGTAAGCACTGCAAAATATATTGCAAAATACCAGGTAAAGTACAAAAAATACAATGAGAAAGTACATTGCAAAATACTCAGTCAAATTCAAAAAGTACAGTACAATGCAAACTATTTGATAAAATTCCCAAAAAAACACAATGGGAAGTGTATTGCACAATACTCAGTCAAATACAATAAAAAGTACAATGCAAAAATCGTGATAAAATTCCCCAAAAATACAATGGAAGCAACATTGAATACCTTCATAAAATACAGTAACGTAACGTGGTACGACATTAGATAAAAATTAAAAGTTTACGTAACTTAAACAGCTTTACAATATAAAATTCTACAAAACCTACATAGAAACTAGTCTTGTCAGACGATTGTAACACAAAATAGTAGCATGCAGTTCTTGGTATCTTTATTTTTCTTTTTCTTTTTTAGTTTACAATTTTTATTTTATTTTTCTTTCTATTTTGTCTTCTTTTGTCTCTTCTTCTCTTTGATATTTATTTGCATAACATCAGCAGAACATATGTATGGGTGACTACGGTATTAGATTGGTTCAGCCAAGTGTAATGAAAGAATTCTTGTTCTTATGAATAATGTTAGTAAGCCGATATTGAGATGATCTTCCTAGTTCAACAAAGAATTAACAGTAGCTTTGAAGTAAGAATGGTTGCAAAGACAATGGCGGACAATTTTAATATTAATCAAGAGTTAGGAAACTGACAATTTAATGTTGTTCTAGCCTCAATAACCGTGACGTATGTTCACTTGCAATCAACTTTGACCTGCGCGTGTATGAAATGCGTATCGCCTTTGAATTAACCTAAGAACAATGAACATATCATTTAAGCGCTTGGTAGCTTTCAAATGTACGTGTTTTAACGTTATCTGTGACGATGGAAAGAGAATGTATTGCCATTATCGTTTTGAACTAATTTGACTCAGAAGCTGGCCGTATATAGAACAATAGCTGCTCATGTCGTGAGAGCTATGCATTACGTTAACTCGGATTCGAGTAATCGCTAGGACACTTTGACTATTTTATATCATTTCAACATATATTTAAGTCAACATCAATGGATGTTGCAAAGCCATAGAAGGAGTACTTCGTCTGGCTGAAGGTATGCATTATAGTCGTTCCTATAGTACGTACCATAAGGTACAGACATTCATACAATGGTATGATAATTGTGAGAGAAAAACCTCTAAAACATTGTCGAACCATTTGGCTGACAAACGAAAAACATCTGAAGTCAATAAGTTCGAGACTGCTAGGCGGAATTTACAATTCTTCCTCAGATAGGTAAATACGGTAATACTATGTTGAATGTGCTGTTAGCGTATCATGTATACGATAGTTTCAGATAGTTTCAGATTTCAGTACGAACAGAGTTTTTGATAGCGTAGGCAAAGGATACAAGAAACGTCAGGTGTTTCATTCAAGCTCTAGACAGAACATTACAATTGTAATGAATGTAACTGTAGAAGATATAAGCAATAATTATGTTACTACATAAGTAATACAGCAAAAATTAGATTAGTTGTTTAGGAATATCAATTAATGCATTAACCTTATAATATTTGTATAAGAAAGAAACAAAATAAGATTAAGCAAAAAAAATACCTGTGTGTGTATTACTACAGTCCAGAAATATTATTCCTATGAATGAATGGTATATTAAGGAATAGTAAACAATGCACGTATTGTCTATAATGAAAGAGTTCAAATTATAAAAAGTTCAAGTCACTGTCAATGCGGCTGTCGTTGACTCTGGGTCTGGCGGAGATGTTGCTGTTAGGTCAATGGAAATCTGGGTCTATGGCATAGGTGTAATTTAGTCTGGATTGCGGTAGCTTGATTTCAGCACTGGACTAGGTATATATACGTTCGACATGTGGGATGTTTCAAACGATACTGTGGGAAGAATACTCATCGGCGATGTAATGTATGTTATGCTGGTAAACGTCTTAGTTGTACTTGTTGTTATTCCCATGTGATGATATTGGCGCTGATGTGTTAGAACTGACCCTTCGTGTGGGCGAAAAAAATACGAAAATCATAGAAGAGTTGTTCTGTCATTCCTGAATTCACGTAGTGTAGCTGACGGATTGATGCCTCATGATAGCAAAGATGTTGGTGCGAGTCTCTCCCATGGATTATAGTTATACGTGTGACACCTGTATTCATGATGTTGTCTTCTCCAACTTTTACAAGAACTTTTGTTGGAATGTCAACTCAGGAAGATAGTAAGAAGAGAAAGGTTGAGTTCCCAGATAAAGAATGTCACCCGATGATGGAAATGTCTTGGGGACATTACATTCTTTTACGATACGGAAGAAAATGCTAACCTATTTTCACTACAGACTATTGATAACATGCCTAGTAGTATTTACCGGATCTCGCCCAATATCAGCGCGAGTGCCCTGATTTTAAAGACATGAATGTTTACTTAGAACAAGGAATATTACCAGAAAAAACTCGTCGCGCAACAGCTATTCCATATGAAGCAAGCCAATATGAACTAATCAATGGTATCTTACATTATTCACTCATACTGGGTTTAGACTTCTTAAGTAAATACAAAGCAGTAGTGAATCTAGATACACAAACGCTCTCTTTACTAGACGGTACGGTAGTCATTAATCTGCTGCGCCATCAGCCTGGATTGGCACGCGCCCAGCAAAGTACAACGATTCCACTAAACTCAAGTTGTTCTATTTCTGTTCGTATCAGTAAAAAAAGGAAAGGCACACCTGTTTTATTAGAACCATCATATAATATGTCAAACTCCACATTTTTGACAGCTAGAACACTTGTAACGGTTTCGAAAAATAACCTTGTTCAGATCTTGAATCCTATTCCGAAACCTATACACATACATGCAAATACCGTACCAGCTTATGTAGACGTACTACACCCACAAACCATCTTTACTGTTAGTGAGGACACTTATGACAAGAATATCACAATTGATACACCTGACATCGTGGACACACAAACTAGTAAACCACGAGAACCAATTAATTTTGATTTACACTCTTAAGATTTGTCAGAAAATCAAAAACAAGAACTTCAATTATTTCTGAATAAACATAGGGATTTGTTTGCCTTGAACTTAGAAGAATTAGGAAGTACTACGGTATTTACTCATCGAATAGAGACAGGCGATTCCATGCCAATTCGTTGTCAACCTTATCGTGCGTCTCCGCACATCAATAAAGAAATTTTGATAGACAGGTAGATGAATTATTAGAACACCAACTAATCGAACCCAGTTCCTCAAGTTATGCATCTCCAGTTGTCTTAGTCAAAAAGAAAAATGGGGAATATCGTTTTGCTATTGACTATAGGAAACTTAATCAGGTGACACAACCAATGACATTCCCTCTTCCAAGATTAGAAGATGTAATTGATGCAGTTGGACAAACTAAACCATGTTTTTTCAATACATTAGATTTAAATTCAGCATTTTGGCAAATTAAAATGGACCCAGCGACAAAACATAAGAGCTCTTTCATAACATCACGTGGTCTTTACCAATGGAATGTAATGCCGTATGGACTCAGAAACGCCCCGCCACATAATGTATTCTTTTAGGTCATGTACTCAGAGGTATACCATGGTCAACATGTCTTGCATACATAGATGACATTATTATTTTTTCTAATTCATTTGAAGAACACTTAGCACATCTTGAACTTATTTTCGATCGACTGAGTCAAGCAAACTTGACACTCAAGCCATCAAAATGTGTATTCGCAGCATCTGAAGTTATTTATCTTGGTCATAAATTCTCAACGAAAGGAATCAAAGTAGATGTGTCCAAAATAGATACAGTTACACAGTTTCCTATTCCAAAAACACAGAAAGATGTTAGGAGTTTTCTAGGGTTGTGCAATTATTACAGAAAATTTGTCCAAGGATATTATACAATAGCAGCACCTTTAAATAAATTATTGACAAAAGACAGTTCATTTCTTTGGACAGACAAGTGTCAAAAAGCATTTGAAACTCTTAAGACAGCCTTGACCACAGCTCCTATCTTGGCTTATCCTGATTTTAATAAACCATTTAGACTCACATGTGATGCCAGTGGTACAGCTCTAGGGTATATCTTGTCTTAGATAGGGACAGACGACAAAGAACATGTTATTGCTTATGGTGGACGAGCATTAACAAACGCTGAAAAACAATGGACAGTAACTGAACAGGAGTGTCTAGCGGTATTAGAAGGTATCCGAACATATCATGTTTACCTATCACATCAGAAATTTACTGTCATTACAGATCACAAGGCATTAGTATCGCTAAGGACAGTTAAACACACTTCGAATAGACTAATTCGTTGGTCACTTCGCTTACAAGAATACGATTTTGATATCGTATACACTCCAGGCCATAAAAACACAAATGCAGATGCACTCTCACGTCGAAACTACGACCAAACAGCTAAGACTGACAGCCAATTAGAGAAATCTCCAGCATGCACTAACACTCAGGCTCAGTTAGAATCACCAGTACACTCCATTCAAGAAGAAAATAGTAATCTTATTAATTTTACTAAAAAATCAATTCATAATATTTCCATAGTGTAGGCGTTTATTATCATTGTATTATTATTATTAATATTATTAGTATTAATATTTTTATTATTGTTATTATTAATGTTTTTATTAATATTATTATTATTATAATTATTATTAGGATTATTAACATTATTATTACTATTATTTATAACTATTATTATTAGTATTACTAATATTTATTATTATTATTATTATTATTATTATTATTATTATTATTATTATTATTATTATTATTATTATTTTACATACGCCAGTAGTCTAGTAACAGTTAAATCTCGTTGAAAACCAGGAGAAACGTTTGTAGAATTATTGAAGACCGTGTAAGAAAAGCATTCCTAATATATTTTGCGAGATATGCGCATTAATACATTTTCAAAACAGCACCAAATAATATTTCCAAATACATTTGAAATCAGCAATACAGAAAGGAAAGGTGTACACCACACTAGTATTTGCATTCATAGTAGCACTTAAAACAAATCTAATAATAAAGGGAAAGTATTTAACAAGGATCCAGACTGAGCGGGGAATAAAGCATAAGAGATCGATCATTTCAGTCTCGGAGGTGGGGAACTATAATTTCGTTCTAAGCTATTTTATGAGCATATTTTCGAACAAACAATTATGTAAGAGCATTTTATTGTCCTAGCGAACAGCGCAAGAAATGTGTTTTTTTTTAATATTTCGGGGGCCGTTTAGCACATCTCCACATTGCCTACATATACATATACACAGTCAAGAGATTAATGTCACCCATGTATGGTTTTTGCACTTCACATTGCTGTGGTTTATTGGTATGCACTTTAAATGCACAGATCACTGTTTTATATATTATGAACAAATGCTCCAATAAGCTAATGCACTAAATATTTTGTCTCTTATTGATACACACTTATATTTGAGAATGAAAACTTATAGTCTTATATGAAGAAACATACAGATTGCAATTTTTTTTAAAAATTAACCCATAAGTTTTGTGAACATGAATGTACCAATCAAATGGCCAATTAACAAATATAAAAGTCTCTGGAAGTAATGCTAGAGACATAAATACAATGATACGCACTCTAGGTTTGTCGCATCATAAAAATTATTGAAATACTCTCTCTCTCTCTCTCTCTCTCTCTCTCTCTCTCTCTCTCTCTCTCTCTCTCTCTCTCTCTCTCTCTCTCTCATATGTTGACGACCATCTAAAACGTTTCTTGTAGAAAGAAAAACATTGGAAATGCATATAGTTTAAAATAGCGTTTGTACTCACGTCTCAACGGCCGATTTGGTTATTCCTGTAAAAAGTTTTCCGAATGGAGCTATTTCTATAGCCTTTGAACTGGTTAAGAGATGGGGTCCAAACGCATCCGTTCTTCTTGGATCTACTCGGTCTATACCTGTTAATAATAAAAATAATAATAATAATAATAATAATAATAATAATAATAATAATAATAATAATAATAATAATAATAATAATAATAATAATAATAATATTAAATGTTCTTGGATCTACTCGGTCTATACCTGTTAATAATAAAAATAATAATAATAATAATAATAATAATAATAATAATAATAATAATAATAACTGTTCTTGGATCTAATCGGTCTATACCTAATAATAATAATAATAATAATAATAATAATAATAATAATAATACTAATAATACTAATAATAATAATACTAATAATAATAATAAATGTTCTTGGATCTACTCGGGCTATACCTGTTAATAATAATAATAATAATAATAATAATAATAATAATAATAATAATAATAATAATAATAATAATAATAATAACAATAATAATAATACTAATAATAATAATAATAATAATAATAATAATAATAATAATAATATCAATAATAATAATAAATATTCTTGGATCTACTCGGGCTATACCTGTTAATAATAATAATAATAATAATAATAATAATAATAATAATAATAATAATAATAATAATAATAATAATGATAATAATAATAATAATAATAAATAAATAAATAAATAAAAAAAAAGAAGAAGAAGAAGAGGGTGAAGAGGTAGAAGAAGAAACAGAAGAAGAAATGTATGTAACCCATCATCCTAATCATCATCATTATCATCATCATCATCATCATCGTCATCTGTTACAAGTGGTTGCAAGAATAGAGGGTCCAAATTGACGTATACTATATTTAGTTACTGTTACATTTTTAATTACTGTCAAGTTCAACAACACAGTTTTAGTTTTCCATAATCAAGATTTATACTTTTATTACTCTGGAATTTATCCAGCTGTATTTTTTTTGGGATTGTAATTGATCGCTCGTTCTTTTTTCTATATGGCAATAAAACAGATAACGAGAAAATAGTTATCTGACATAGTTATCAAACGTTTGCAGCCTTTACTTGGTACATGTTATTTTTTCTTTACCCTTATTTATCGGACAAGATAAATGAGAATTGAAATTTTGTCT
The DNA here is from genome assembly GCA_029339505.1 of Unio delphinus. Lineage (NCBI taxonomy): Eukaryota > Metazoa > Mollusca > Bivalvia > Unionida > Unionidae > Unio > Unio delphinus. The sequence continues at coordinate 527,161 of JAQISU010000061.1, read as the reverse complement.
AATAATGGTACCAAAACTTTGAAAACCTTGAAGATAAGTTAAAAGAAACCTATATGCCACAAGTTTACTTTAACTCTCTGAGTAAAACTATACAAAACATGTACTATAACTTTCTGTTACACTGTCAACATAATTTTATATTTAGTATTAAAAATATTAATCTTTTACCAAAGTTATAAAATACAATTATATTACATTAAATAATAATAAAACTTCAAAGACGCGCATTGAACGAGAAACAAAGAATAAATCTGTGATTTTAAAATTGATCATCGGTGACCGACGCTACATCGACTAGATTATGGTCCAGCAGCTACCAATGAAAATATAAATATTAATAAAATTAATAAAGCTCTACTCACCCTGGTTAAAGAACATTTTGTTTTTGCCATCAGCCTCCTGAATAGCGCCCTCAATATTGTGTAGAGATTCTGACACAATTCTTGATAGAACAGAATCTTTCTGGATTTGCTCACTACGCGTGACTTTCACATGCTGGAATAGATCGGTTTCCATCTTTTGCACAGCTACGCGTATTCCTTCTGTACATGTTGACAAAACCAGAAGGCAAAGTAGGAAAGGAATTGTTGGATGTAGTAACCTAAAATGTAGACATTAAACTGTTAGTAAATTATTCGCTCTTATTATGAGACCTGATTTTATGATTTCAAATAAATTGTATCTAATTTGTTTTAAAATATTATTTGCAATGAAGTATATTAAGTACTTCCTCACAACGAAGGAGCGCTAGTGAGACAGAGACAGACAAACAGACAGACATATAGACAAATGAGTGCATGGATTGATTCATGCAAGCAAATTTTTCAAAGTTTAAATTTAAGACGAATAAAGCTGTCTTGTATCGGTGTGAGTTAATATAATGAATTTTTTTTTAACAAAAATAGAATTTAAACGAACATTTGTGTGTTTACGTATAATGCATATAATAAAGGGGAAATGTTTATTGCATACGACATACTGACAGTAAAATATAATCTTTCCGTATAATAACACTGGCAAAAATAATTAATAAATACATAAATAAAAAAAATTAATAAATGTGGAAATAAATAAATAAATAAATAAATAAATCAATCAATCAATAAATAAATAAATAAATAAATAAATAAATAAATAAATAAATAAATATTAAATAAATAAATAAATAAATAAATAAATAAATAAATAAATAAATAAAGAAATAAAGAAATAAATAAACAAAACATTTCCATTTTCTAGATATTCATAGACTTATACCTTTCACCCATGTCAGATCACAAAAAACGACTTCAACGTGATTGTTGGTGCAGGGTCGAAACTGTTGTCGGTTGTGAAAGCAGTCTTAATACTTATACACTGTATTATAATATATAGATTTTCACAATAGCATTACATCATCAGCAAATGTTTGAATCCGGATCTGACAGGTATATGCTTAAAATGCATTAAAATTAGGGTTTCGTAAACGTAAATGTGCACGTTTACTTCCTTGTGGTGTTATATGCGTTTTACGTTCTCCCGGTATTCAATCATTAGCTAATTATTTTGCATATATTTCTCTCATATCCTGTATTGTTCATGGGCTAGAATATCAAATATATGATTTCAAATATTTTAATGTATTTAATCATTGTAAACGTCCATAACTTGAAGTGTACTTTTAGCGGGATCGACAAAATTTGTTAAACCTTTTGGAAAGAAATAAATCAAAAGTAAGATTAGGGATATTAAAGATAATGATTTCAACCTGACACACATTAACTTGTATATATGTATATGTGTATATGTAGATAACTTGCACTGACGGGATAGGAAAAAAATAACGAAAACAACAAAACAGAATTTGTGATCTAAAAGTCAAGGTCAAAGAAAGCACAATAGAATAATACTTTCTATGCAGTAAGTTTAGTTCGATCGCCCGAGTCGACGATGCCCTTCTAAAGTCTTCGCACAGGCAGCTAAATAAACGATGCAGACTGGATTTACAATGCACCATTCAGCCAAAATAAATGTGTGATAATGACTTGATATAATACATACATCACTTCTATCTATCTATCTATCTATCTATCTATCTATCTATCTATCTATCTATCTATCTATCTATATATATATATATATATATATATATATATATATATATATATATTAATGTGTGTGT
>JAQISU010000061.1:452500-520000 GCA_029339505.1 Unio delphinus | reverse complement strand
TCCTTCTTATGGAAAAGCATGACAACTACAACCTTTCTTGCATGGGGTGAAACAGAATGCTCTTGGTGAAAACATGTACTAAGTGCTGATACGTATTGGAGTAATAAAATACAAGGCTTGAAGGTACATAGAACGCTTACATAGAACTCTTACATAGAACTCTTACCTCTTACACTGAACTCTTACCTCTTACATAGAACTCTTACCTCTTACATAGAACTCTTACATAGAACTCTCACCTCTTACATATAACTCTTACATAGAATTCTTACCTTTTACATAGAACTCTTACCTCTTACATAGAACTCTTACATAGAACTCTTACCTCTTACATAGAACTCTTACATAGAACTCTTACCTCTTACATAGAACTCTTACATAGAACTCTTACCTCTTACACTGAACTCTTACCTCTTACATAGATCTCTTACATAGAACTCTTACATAGAATTCTTACCTCTTACATAGAACTCTTACATAGAACTCTTACCTCTTACACTGAACTATTACCTCTTACATAGAACTCTTACATAGAACTCTTACCTCTTACATAGAACTCTTACCTCTTACATAGAACTCTTACCTCTTACATAAAACTCTTACACGGAACTCTTACCTCTGACATAGAACTCTTACCTCTTACATAAATCTCTTACATAGAGCTCTTACCTCTTACATAGAACTCTTACATAGAACTCTTACCTCTTACATATAATTCTTACATAGATCTCTTACATAGAACTCTTACCTCTTACATAAATCACTTACATAGAACTCTTACCTCTTACATAGAACTCTTACATAAAACTCTTACCTCTTACATAGAACTCTTACATAGAACTCTTACCTCTTACATAGAACTCTTACCTCTTACATAGAACTCTTATATAGAACTCTTACCTCTTACATAGAACTCTTAACTCTTAAATAGAACTCTTACCTCTTACATAGAACTCTTACATAGAACTCTTACCTCTTACTTAGAACTCTAACATGAAATTCTTACCTCTTACATAGAACTCTTACATAGAACTCTTACCTCTTACATAGAACTCTTACATAGAACTCTTACCTCTTACATAGACCTCTAACATAGAACTCTTACCTCTTACATAGAACTCTTACATAGAACTCTTACCTCTTTCATAGAACTCTAACATAGAACTCTTACCTAAGAATCCTGTTATAATTACTTTCTGGGCAGATAGGGAACTTTGATGACTTAAAAAAACTTGCAAAGGTTTGCAGAGGAAACTTTTGACTGACCTATCAGTTCTGACGCAAAGAGAAAGAAAGATATGGCTCACGAGAGTCTGTCATTTAAAATACCAGAAATTGCAAGGACGAATAAGAAAACAAACTGTAGAAGAGTGGGTGTAATGGATGAAAGAGATAAATGGCAATATAGTTGTTAAAATTTGACTAGTTTAATGGGACGAGTTACAGATTGTACTTGACTGTATGCTATATCACCTAGGTCATAGTCAAAAACATTAACACTTTTCCATTTACGAACATATATATATATATATATATATATATATATATATATATATATATATATATATATTACAAAAATTAAAAAGGCTACTTCAAGAATATAATATTTTCCTTGATTATTTTATAATTTCAACTATAATTGGTGAATCTACACACAGATACTTGAAAAACATATTATCTGAATAATCTCACACGTATCTGAAAAGATAGCAAGCTATGTGACACACTTTATTCGGTTTTAATATTGATTAGAGGCACATACTGAGAAAGTAATAAAGAAGAAACAGAAATTAAAATGAAATAACTATATATGTTTATATTAATAACTACATTAATTTATTCATTCCATAAAAAGAATAATGAACGTTATATATTGACCTAAAGAATCCTCGTATGTCGTTTAAGGAAGGGCAGACAATAGTGTAAGTATATCGCTGACTATTTAAGTCCTTTAATTGCACTATAATTTGCTTGAGTTTGTTCTATACAAGGTGCTCCACATTACTGTCAATTTATTTAAAATGAATTATATGTTGTATTCCCTGTTCTTATTTTTCAGTTAGTGTTTATTTTAATCAAATTAATCGTTTGGAAAATTAAATTGCCAGTTAAAATATATTATATTGGTTAAATAACAATATAAAGAATCTTAAACAGATTATGACATCTTTATATATCGGCACTGACTGAAAACATTCTTAACATTAAATTGGGTTCGTAGAGTTATTATCTTTGCCACAATATGTTCCTGTATAATGTTTTCAAGCCATTTAATTTTTATAATTGTCTGCTAGTTTTCGTTGCTGCAAAGCTATGCACGACTAAAAGGCACTCTTTCTTATGTATCAAATGTATTTATGCATTCTTACTTTGCGATTGGAATAATATTATATTAGGTGCAACAACATTTAATGTCTGTAGATCTTTTTTTTTTCCTTATTTTTTTTGTTAAGCTTGGTTAGATATGTATATTAGTCTACAGAATATGACTCTTTGTTTAGTTTTCCAATCATTTGTCTGTAATACCATATTTTGGATAGTTAAGGAAAATTGAAAAAATGTAAATAGATTATAAATGTGTGAATTGCTAATGCATTCAAAGGCTCTCTTACATCGAGAGGAAGGTAAAACCATTTGATCGTCCTGTTTTTGCTACATATTTATGTTCACTATCTTCTTCCCGCGCTTTTTACCTGCTCTCGACTGTGTGAAAGTTAAACATCCAAATACACCGTATGTTCATCTTAAGATTATATGTACAATTATATGAATGCTTGATGTGAGGAACTTACAGGTGTCTCAGCCCTTAATAGTTCAACGGATAGACGTAACTTTTGGTCTTTAACTAAGGACTATGTAATGATTGCGTTGCTTCCCTTTTTGGGGTGGGGTGCTCCCAATTTATTTAAATTAATACAGAAAACCCACCATGGCTCGTTTTTGTCAGAAATTGAAATAGTGATAGAGAGATGCAAAGCTCTGAGCCCCCAGTCAGCGGTGCCGACAGTTAAATTAATGAATACACAAATTATTAAAATTTAATAACAACAATTTAATATAATTCAAAAAATAATCTCTCAAATACTATTCAGCTATAATCACATCACTCAAACAAGTGACGGAATAGATCATCCTTTGAATTAGTGTGTAAAATTTTCCCTTCTGTCCAGAGTCCTACTCATCTGTAAGTTTTTTCTTTCTCCTTTCCTTTGTCTCCCTTCGTTCTCCATTCAGTTTCTCCCTCTGTCCATCCTTCTCTATTTTGTCTCCCAGAGACTCGGACCACTGATCTGAGTAACTCCCTCTGGTCCCTTAAACTTCTGTTTCGAAGCTCCTATTATTCCCAGAATAATAAGTCCGCCAATACGAATGGTCTCGGAGTGGTTTATTTGCATTCCGTATTGCAAAATAATTGTAACCCTACTAACGTTTTGGTTCTGTCAAAGATGTTTACGATACAATTTGACAATCCCTTGTCCCAAACAATAAATCGCCACTTACTTGTGACCAATGCTACGTATCTGACTTTGTTATATAAAAAAAACACAGCGCGTCTCTAGTTTATAGCTATGTCAATTAACTGGCTAGACACCTCAGACATTTGCCGGCGAGAAATTATAGCCTCAGGGTCTAATATACCCATGCTAAAATCTGGTTTCTTCTTTAACATGACAGACTAATAAAATTACATCATATTTACAAAAATGATGTTTTAGGCGACAAATAGAAGATAAGCATCTCGTACAGTTAAAATGAAGCACATCAGTTTTCAATTCATTTTATACAAGAACTGACATGCAGATAAGTACATACGTACAGATTGCATCAAAATATTCATAATGTTTATTAGCATATATAGATCATACAGTATATGAGAATACATGTTTCAGAGACTTTGTAATTTCCAATTTGTCCTACAGATAAATTCCGATGATAGAACCGGTAAAATCCGGTATATAGAAAACAAAGAACACATGACAAAATCTTGTATGATGTTTTGGGGTTTTTGTAACAAAAAACTGAAAACGATAAATTGTCATGTGCGAATATTTAACAAGATACAAAATATTGAAATTAAGTAAACATTTTAAATTGATATTCCACTTTATCATCCCTTTAATAATGACATTTTCTCCGTTTTGTTCTCTGATGGAACTGGTTTCTAGATTGAATGGTGTTGTGTTTTCTAAAGATATTCAGTTCATATTTTTTTTCATTATGTGACACATTATTGGTTATGAAAAGAATTTAAATGTTAATAACTATCGCTAACCACTAGGCCGTATATAGTTCTCTTTTAGCAAGTATTAATATTTGTAAAAAGTTTGAAAGAAAAATAAATGGTGGCAGGGATTTTGGAAAAGTAAAAATACCATTTTATAAGAAGAAACAGAACTACCATGAGAGAAATTCAGTGAGTCATATGCTAAAGCAGGAAGCATATACCTATATGAAAATTAATTAGCGGGGAGGGGAGAAGAGAAGCGAAGAAGCAAAATATAGAAGGTTCAAATACATATTATACAATGTTAAATAGAATATTAGCTAATATAATAAACCAAAGCATGGGCGAAATATTTAATATAAAGAAGGAAAGGGAGGATTAAAGAAAATAAACAAAACATTTTAGCAATCAAGATATATATATATATATAATTTGCTTCGACAACGAATTAAAAATGATACAACAAGCAGATGATTACTCTTTCAAAATTCTAGAAACAGATCATTTTTATTTTAAAGAACCAATTCGGGCTTTAAAGTCATGTAAAAAGCAGATATATTATACTGATGGGAAATTAGCATGGTGACCATGCAAAAACAAACACATATGTTGGAAAACTAACATTTTGACAATGTAAAAGCTTATACTCTACTGGTGGGAAATCAGCATGGTTACCATGTGAAAACAGAAACACTACTAATGAGAGATTAGTCATGACTCCCAAATAAACTCAATAAAATGGCAAATAAAAAAACATACAAATTACTAGAAGACGACAGCTACTCAAAGTTCATATTTTAAAATAATACTAGAGAAAGTTAAGGGAACTTGTTTAGTACTTAATACAATAGAAATAATCCAACTACGACAAATATATGCGCCTGTGGTAGAATTTGGTATGTCATAAATACAATATACATCTATGGTATACTGTTATGTCATAAATATATTTCAAAAACAATATGTAACACAATATTGTGAAAAATTATACATTGTATATCGGGAGGAACAATGCATTAAGTTACATATTGTTTTTGAAATATATTTACCAAGAAACATATGTAGAAGAAAAGGTAGGGAAACCTAGCATCCCACACATGCAATTTAAAAGGAAGGCAAATATATTAAATACAAAAATAAAACTTATCACAAATTGTGTCTGTACTGGACAAAACTCCGGATAATAACTGAATATACAGAAACAAAAAACATCACATGACAAAAACAAAGAGAAACTATGCAAGCACAGTTTAAGAAAATCCCGTGACATAATGTTGACTCGATGCAAACATTATCGATAACATCAACAAAATATAGGCATGTAATAGCTTGCATTGTAAATATATGAGAAGGTGTGAAGAGCTAGTGATACGATGACGTATCATTTATTTACCAGTATGTTTAAGATGTACCAAGCATAACCATTGTAGGTTACATCACACAAGGAATGGCAGTTCCGGAAATGTATAAATATCAAGGGCTGAACGTGAAGAAGAAACAAAAAACAAAGAGACCATATCGCCCTGCAGCGGTTTACATCTCTGACATTTTCACAGATAGCATAATAAATTATCCGGATGTTAGTGACGTCAAGAGCTATTGTTAGCTGATTAATGTTACCGGGATGACATCAATGTGGTTAACTATTCCGTCTTCACAGATATGCACACACACAATGTTGACAGAAAATTTAAACCAGTGTAGTAGATAAATTTGCATGACCGCATTTACTTTTTTTTTAATCTAAAGAAGTTCGAGTAGTGCTACCTTTATCACATTATTTAAGTATATAAATCGCATACTTATGCAAATTAAGGTCACATACTTAACGAGTGTATGAATAAATAAAGCCCACGTTTTAACCAAATGATTATCTTGATCTGCAAACACATTATAACCAGGTTCATGTGTCAAACGTTGTTTATAGGTGAAAACCAGAGCGTTCACACTGGATAGTATACATTTGATATTAAAATATAGAAGGTATTAAATATACGTTTAAGACGAGTGCTCTGTTTTGACAATGTCCTAATAATGCGTAGTTGATCCGTTTTCAGGTTCTAATGAAAATTCAGAAGTTATCGCAGCAATTAGCGTTACTAGGAGGAACCCAAGCACGCTCGGACTTTCATAAATAATGTCTCTTCATCCGACTGATTTGAAAAAGGTTCATGCATTCGTGTATTGCAGGGAGTAAAACAGTCAACACGACAACATTACCTAATAATGAAAAATGGTATTGGAGGAGAACGAAATGACAGTAATCTTAATCTGAGTAAGTTATTCATATTGTCCTATATCAGTTATATCTTTGCATATATCATGAACCGCTCCGGTGGCCTATTGGTCAGAGCGGAAGCGGGAGGTCATGGGTTCGATCCCCTGCCGAGTCATACCAAAGACTTAAACAAATGGTACTAACAGCTGCCTCGCTTGCCGCTCAACATTAAGAGGTTAGTTTTAGGACTTGTCCGCCTGGTGTGTCAGGATAATGTGACTGGTTGGGACATCATGCTAGATGTCTGTGGCATAATGCCCTATTGCTAGATATCACTATAAACTGCCTCACTGCAGAAATCGGCGCGATTTGACTGAAAAATTGTTAAAGCTACGTTAGAAATCCTAATCACACACACACACACACACACACACACACACACACACACACCATGTATAGTTCTATGCTTTCTATTTACATTGCCCTTTCCCAAAGCAACACATCTAACCTTACGGATGCATATGACACAGCGAGTACTTGTCTCATTAGCATAGTCTGTTTTCTGTAACACTCGAGACAGTACATGACAACAAGAAATGGTGGTTTCAATTCCGTCTCAGGAACAATAAGGGTGTCAGCAAGTTGAACAAGGTAAATATCCACTTTCATCGAGATTAATTATGTGTAATATATCATGCACAAAATCGGGCGTTCGAGCAATACAACTATTTTATTATATTGAATTGGGCACACACTTTCTTCAAAGCAGTGAGAAACATGTGACATTACATATCCTGTTCGCGATTACTCCAGGAGGTAACTACCGAGTGCATAAAAAAAATGATGTGGTAGAAGTTATCCTAAAATTAAAAAAGACCATATATGAATATCGAGGGGTTTCATGTTTTCTTCCGACACGGGATTGGGGGTGGGGAGGGGAGTAATCACATTTTATAGTGCTGAGTATGGCTGGTTTTTATATTGTGAAGTGTAAATGATATTTGTCTGTCTTGCAGGCTTCAGATAATATACACTACCTTCAGCTGTTATTTTGGAAGTTTTGTAACTATTCTTAAATTATTTTGAAGAGGTAGTTTTATTCCAATATTTTTTGCATCGGTCGAAGGACATCCATCCTGTCTACACTGGCAAATTCGAAGATGGGTCCGATATAAATTGTTTATATTGTTGATAATATTTGCCTGCGAAGTTTGTGTTTTAATTTTCGAAGGTCGAAGTTGATGTTTCTGTAAAGCGAGCAATGTAACAAGTCCATTTGATATTTAATGAAAGTTGTAATACTATATGGCGATTAGAATCCATATACTTCGTAAGTATGTATCCAGTAGACCGATTGTTCCATGTTTTTGATATGCGTTTAACGAGTTACTTCGTAAATACTAATCACACATTTAATTTGAAATTGCAGCACATTGCTATAATATCAAATAAAGGTTTCTTTCCCAAAAATTATTACCACTATTCTAATTTACAACGTTAGTTAAAGTCAGCAGAATCGCCGTCCTGATTTTGAGATTCGTGACAAAATAATGTCAGAATTAATTCCAAGGGCAACATATATATTATAAGGACATTTACAAAACAATACATCTTAAGTAACCCTCAAGAAAACATATAATGCTGAAATGACCATCCAGCTTGTTGGTCACCTTTAACAAGACAAAATATGTCAATTGTGTTTTCTCTAGTAATGTTGGGAAATAGATTGGTCTAAATTGTTATCTGTTTTGTTTTGCATTTCAAAGAAAAAATATAAATAGAAAGAAGTAAGAAACCGAAACGATATCATCGATGATAGAGAAAGATAGATACAAGATGGAACTAAACAGTGTACTCTTCTGACCTTAAGTTAACAACATTTAATATCGTTTGGTCCAATATTCAAAACAGATTAACTCGCGCAAATTTAATAAGCCATTTATTTACATAACAGGCAATGAATGGTTAGGGAATATCAGATTATTCTTCAATTAAGTTTTAAATATATCTTTTTAACAGTAATACTTGTGCTGTGATTAGGTAACATTACTAAGACTGATATTGATGGATGATGATGATGGATGATGATTGATGGAGGATGATTGATGGATTATTATTATTATTATTATTATTATTATTATTATTATTATGATATAAATCTGGGTCCAATCCTACTGAAAAGGAAAAAGAGATGACGACCAAGTTTTACTTAATTTCCCTTAATGTTTTACCTAAAAAATACAAACTGAAATAATTAAAACTAACTTACAGTATATTTAATGAGTTCTTAAGTCCCAAAACGTTCCATCCGATAGTTCCATGTAATCTGAGTATATTCAAACGGTAGTTCGAACGATGACTGTATTAAAATGATGTGCCAAGAATAAAGAATGATAACTATGTTAAATTTCAAAATGTCACACTAAATTCACAATAATTACAATTTTAGCTATCCGTCCAAATGTATTGTATGCATCTTACATCATTTCAAACGAATAATTGTTATAAATAAATGAATCAATGTACTCATATAATCCTAAAAAGACAAGTAATACACTGAAAATGAATCTATTCCGCACAACAATTTACGTATATATTACACCAATACGAAATGGCTAGAAATTGCAACGCAAGTTTTGAATGAATCATGTTATGTATTTTGAAATCACTTTACAATTAACAAGTCTATTTTTTTCGGTTCAGACAATTTGGAAAAAGGTCCGTCTGATCTTTTTTCCTAACCAATGTACTGGTTGAATCATCTGATTTTTTTGTACTTATTAATACAACATATCCTTGACATGTATGTATGAAAGATCATATGTAATATACAGGACTCTCATTACAAGGTACAGTCATAAGAATTTTAGCATTAAAGTTGACATTAAGTAAGTAATCCTTACAAAGGGTGGTGTTATGAACATAATATTAATGCACCTGAATCATATATCGATTAATTCAGTGATAGAAGTGTTAAACCCAATTTATTCGAATTGCTGATTGGTCTGCGAGAGGTATATTGTTTGAATATTATTGGCATACATTGTTGTTCTAGTTCAATTGTAAGTCTGTTTCGATCTCGACCTATATATACATATGTATCTAATGAGTCGTATACCGAATCTGCCAACGTACCCATCCATGTTGCATTCATCTTTTTATTTATGTATATATCTATTTGTAAATCGATGTACCTTTCTCTCTCTCCCTCTATTAATGTGCGGATATATGAAACCTGAAACAAGTGAATGATCATGTACATAATATATACAGACTATTAAATTACCAGTGCAAGACGCCGGCACACTTGAGAGGCATGTGGCACATTTAAAGAATTCAAATGTTAAAAGCACATAGATCATTTATGGATGATGGTATAGCAGACGCCATACTAGATGGTGCACTGGCAAAGTCTATTTCGAAAAAGTAATAAAGGTAAAATAAACATTAAATTTAAAGAAAAAAAATTTGCAGCATGAGATAAAAAATACAAGGAAAATATGTTGCAAAGAAAGACCCAATATAAGCAAATAAATGAAGCTGCTAAGAAGAGTGTCACAATCATAGACCATGCAGCGAAATCAGACCACTTCTGCACTAAGATCACGGAGAGTTCCAGCTGCAAAGAGCTCTTCAAGACAAGAGTACTAACAAGCTCATGTCAAGGAACAAATGTAAACAAATCCCAACTAACTTTTCTACAGTCGAATTTCCGGACCTGTTTGCAAATTTCTTCCGTGACAAAGTACAAACCATTAGAGATAAGCTTGACAAGACAATTTCAGCTGACTTATCGTCACCATACAGTTGCGATACATAATTTTAGCAGCAACCGTTAGCAGCATTTGAGCAAGTTTCTTTTGATTTAGTATATACAACCGTGATGAAGAGTGCATTACAGTCATGCTAACTTGATCCAATTCCAACGACACTGCTGCTTGATTGCTTAGACGCAGTGTGTGTGTGTGTTTATCATTTTTAACGCAGCTTTAACAATTTATTTAGTAATATCGCTACGATGTCTGCAGTGAAGCAGTTCATAGTAATGTCTAGCGCTGGGGCATCATGCCAAAGACATAGCATGATGTTCCACCCGGTCATATTATCCTGATACCAGGCCGACCAGTCCCAACACTAACCTCTTAATGCTGAGCGCCAAGCGAGGCAGCTGTAAGTACCATTTTTGTAATTCTTTGGCATGACTCGGCCTGGGATCGAATCCACGACCTCCCGCTACTTATTAAAACGCAGCTGGACCTAAAATTGCATAAACAAACAGAAATTACATTTTAGGATTCTCAACGCGCCGATTAATGTTAAGTGATAAGACTATTTTCATGTGAAATTCCACTGTCTCTCACTTTTTTTTTTGTGTGCAAAAATGTCAAAGTTATTTTCTGAGCCATGCATATAGTTGTACTTGTACGAAAAGGTGATGATAACGATGCCTGGATCGCTGCTGGAAAACTGATATTATCTAAACTTTCATGGTGGATACCAGTTTTGACTCCAACAAATACCGAAGAATATAAATTACCTGCTTTTATGAAGTAATGCGGTACATCATAACAATCGTGGTTAAGAGTGACCACAGATAAGTCTTCGGAGCGCAATGAATGATTTATTTACATGGCATAAAGGATCAGAGGAGTTACTTAAGTTTTCTTAAGAATAAACGGACATCAAGAACCTCTAAAGATATTTTGCTTAATTTTGAACAAAACCGTTTTGCCTGCGCATATCATAGTTTGATGATACTTATGGGACGTGATATATAAAATATAGATCTGGTTTGCAAATATCACAACTAGGTTTCAAAATATATATATATATATATCCGATCCCTTACTTTAGGAACATCTTGGTTTCGATAGACTTTAATTGATAAACACCTCCGAGCTCGCGTGAATGGAAACGTTGGTATTTTTTCTAATTACAGAGCAATTGTTTTTATACTTCGCCACAAAACAGTTACTGGAGGGGATCGGAAGACGTACGAGAGTTATTGATGCACCAGTAGAAGACCTGTAACTCAGTTGTATCACTTACTGATATTATGTCATATCATTACTTTAATGACAGTCTGACTCCTAGTCAAATTAAATTGTTACAAACCTCGCCAGTGAAAAGATCCGGAAAAACAACGCTAGAACATAATTAGATCACAGTGCTCAAAATACGTTGTCACTGAATGAACGTCAGAGTTAAAACTTTGATGGTGCTAGGAAAGACGATACCAGAATACGTCTTAACTATTTTCGCAAGTGCCATTTCAGATATAACCAAACCAGGGGCTATATTTCCTCTTCTTGCAACTATACCAACGTTATTTGCTGCTGTTGCACCAGCTGTTGCAAAATCTGGTGGGTTGGGTGCAGTTGGAATAGGTGCCGAAATGCCATTAAAGAAAGCAACAGCAAAACGATTAGAAAAAGGGGAAATGATCTAGGACTACCAGGTACTCCGCATTCTTGGTACGGAAAAGGTCTGAGACTTCCAGGAACAGTTCGTTAATTCTTCCAGTGTCAAAGTTTAGATTTCATTAATGCTGCTGAAAATTAAAAATAAAAACATTTAAAAGCGATTGTATGCCTGATCAATTATCTAACCAGAACAATGAAGTTGAAACCGGTATAATTAATCTTGACAATAGTTTTGGTCCATGTAGTCATTCGATTGCATACATAATTAATCCACGTGATCTGTTTATTTTTATTCGTACGGACTAGCTTCGCAGAAAGAATCTTTGTTGAATACAAATTCCACCTTAACAAGACGATCACCAAAATACAACATCTAACACATATTAACTGATTCCGACAATTTGTGGCCGTAAAGCAATTGCTGTATTTTTATCAACCAAACCATCTCATATACATACGCACAAGAATATACAAGTAACCGCTATCGTTTTAAATAGATCTGAAACGTATAATGATAGAAGATATTTACAAAAGATGCTCCTCTAACCAATAACACACAACTGCAGGAAATCCACGAAAATGTAAAGAAAATCGATAGTGATGAAATATCCGACTGACTAATTCTTGCAAATGTTGATCCAAACGAAGTGGTTGCATTTTAGAATAAGCAAGGAAAATTAGTAATCTTTCCCTTATAGGATATTTTTGTCAGAAATAATGGATTAACTGCAAACAGCATAAATGCTTTTTTATAGTACCTGAAATGTTAAGCCAGGTGTTATTATGTTAACGATATTTGCAAAAGAGTACAAAAATCCGGTGATACAATGACTGGCCATCTCAGTATGACTAAAATAAAATTACTTAGTCTTGGAGAACTATAATCAAGCAATGACAATGTAACGAAGAAATAAGTCAATGCTAGAGACTTCCCAAAAAGGAACTCATTAACAGTCAATAACGAAGCAATCTCAGATCTGTTTATACTGCGCATGTAAACACGTTCCTGAGATTTCGTAGGAACGTGAAAAGAAACATGAATAAAATGTTTGGAAGTCCAGCGAATATCGACATTAAATGAGTTGATATAAAACGATCACAGTAGTATATACTGTACCATCTGGACAAGTATTGTGGCCACATACTAATAAATTTATTAAATAGCAGAATTTCCACCAGAATATCAAGGACCTCTAGAACTCAAACGAGAAGATTTTTCTACTAAAGAAATAAATTATAAACGAGTGAATGTATAGAAAAGATAGTTGTTATGATGATTAACTTATTACTTACTGGATTTGTTGATAAAATACCAAAAACGCTTAATTTATTTAGTGTTTCAAATTTTAGATTAAACGAATAATACATTAATAATGTTTCAAAATCAATTAAGCCCAAACTAATATGCATCTTTGGTAAATTAAAAATATATTTGTCAGAATTACAAGTTATCGAAAATATACAACATTTAAATCGGAGTATCGAAGATTTTGAACACATTAATTGGCGAATTCGAAGTAAGAAATTTTTAAGAGTATCATAACTTTGGACCTGCATACAATTTTTCTTGAGATAAGTATTTTTGGTATCATCAGCGAAGTGAACGGATTATTGAATCTGCTTTATGAACATGTATTCTGATGGTAGCGACTATCGATCTTCGAAATTATGCTCCTGTGATGAATGAAAATCAAATACTTTTTCAGGATTTGTTTTATAATTTACTTTTATACAGTCATGTTTAAATATTTTATTACAGAAATAGTATCGTTAATATTTATATAGTTCATTATACAATAAAATATATCTAGAAACGTTTAAAACGCATCTTTTAGAGCACTAAATACAGTATTTCACTTATCTACTGAATAATAATACTGTGTCTCCATTTTCAGAATGACATGGGTTGAAACTCTTCCTATCTAATAGGCGCATACACTTAAACGGAAATTTCCAGAGAATCATGTAAATTAACAAAATGACTCATTTTAGTAGTTGTGGTCATCGTAAACCATCTCTCGTAAGTTATGCACACTATTACACCAAAGTTTCCAGTGAATCATGTGAATTTTGAAGATTACTCATTACGTGAATTTCCAGCGTATGTGTATACACACTATAAAAGACGGTGAATTGTTTAATACAAGTCAGCCTGAAAATGAATATCCGGGAGTGGACGTAAAATATTTTATCGAATGCGTTATACTAATTATTACGTAAACATTCAACTTTATAATCGAGTATTATAATGATACAACAAATTTTTTCAGAGAAAATAAAAGTTTAATCGAGATAGCACTTTACCGCGTTATGCATTCTAACACAACTGAGGAGATACTCAAACAATATTTTGTGTTTATACTATTTAGAATACGCCAGTTTGGATACATGTTCTGCGAAACGTTGTATCGATGGCTTGCAAATATTGAAATACTTGCCAGCTGCATACATCGATGGAAATATTATCTCTTCACCAGTCTCTGTATTTACTGAATTAATGGCCCTCCTTGTAACTGTTTTCAATCTCCCAGCTCCTCCACATGCATAAGTCTGATTCTGTTTTATTGCTCACAGGCTATGCAAGTACTTATTCTTATCTGACGTAATATGATCTATCATAAGACCGTCTTCAATTACCGCCCGGAAACATTCGAATACTTATTGTTCTTTGCAGCATTAAATCCGAGATAAACAGGATTAACGAAAACACCGACTGGTTTTTCTAATCGACAGTGTCTAATGATGCCATCACGAGATGCTTTATAATTTTGAATGAATAGAATGTCTAGCAAATTTTGTTTGCTCCATTTACATATAATATTATTTGTCTGAACTATTATTTTACAAGTCTACCTAAAAAATCTACATTTCTTATAACTTTAGCATTATTGTCGTTATTTATTTTAATCATAATTTTGCTTCAGCTCTTTATTCGTACCACCGCAACTCACTGGGGGCCCAGAGTGACCGAGTGGTCTAATGCGCTATCCGTTACGGATCACTGCCATCTCACCTGTCTGCATGGGTTCGAGTCTCGGATTCGGCCAATGTGGGTATGTGAGAAAGCTTGCCAGTAGCTTTACGCGAGTCGGTCGTTCTTTCTGGGGTTTTCTCGGGTTCTTCTTCCACCATCATTACTGGCCACCATGTATACCCTATATTGTGCTGAAAAGTGGCGTGAAACCATAAGAAAACAAACATATACATGCAACTGTGTTTCTCCTCTTAATTACAACACCACACCGTAAACACTGTTGTTGTCTAGGATTTCCTCACCGTACAAATTGTGAGCGATATCACATAACTCCTTTACGCAGGTTTTGTTACAGTAGGTTGTATAACCTATCATCTGTAGTTTAAACGATTATCTAAAACTATCCTCCGAAACCCAATCGAATGACGCATTTTAAAAGATTACCTAACTGAAACCCAAAAGAAAGTTTTGGAAAACAAAAGTTACTCAATCTAAATTTGATCTTTGGTGAATATCGAAGTTGCCACTGGTGAATCCCAAAACCAGATCTTGAATTAATAGTATTCGAGTAGCTAAAGTTTTTCGTGTCGCTGCAGCTCATACGTAGTCAACATTCAGAATTATGGATGCCTTGGATGACGTTGTGAAGGAGAGTGTCACGAATGCTACAATGAACAACCAACTGTATTAATTGTGAATGTACTTGTAACTCATAAGAGTTAATAAAATGGACTTTTTTTTTGACATTTGTACGTTTTTTTTTTATTTATCTCCCAATTACAGTGTAGAATTCAAATATATGCCTCAAAAAACATTTGCCAGTATATTGAAGTAAACGAGTATATCACATGACGTGACATTTTGTCGATCGGTAAGTGACTGTGTTGGAAGAGTAAATATCAACATCGGCTCATCTAGTCAGAGTGAAATAGGATGCAAGGTCAACTTTCTGAGAAAATATTGCTCGGGATCGTAATGACTGATTACGCCGATTTAGGCATGTTAACCAGAAATGACAGAGTCGCTCATATTTAACCTTGGCTTCCGACGAACATGTCAGGCATGTTTTTGTTTTTGTGCGAAACAACTGCAAATGAAATTCAACAAATGCACACATGATGCGTTCGATGCAGCGTTATATTTACTAAATCAAGTAAAATATAGACAAAACGACAGGAGAAAACAACTTCAATCCAATTCATTTACGATGCCTAAATTCCTTCCACTGGTGCTTGTGACAATATGTTCTCCTATCATTTTAAAGGTGCATTAATATGTCTAATGATAATATGAACAAAACGTGTACAACGGAAATGGCAATATCGCGAAGATTATTGTCAACAAACATAACCAATCAGATTACCAGTTAAAGCAAATTGATATTATAAAGCTTCAGTAACAAAATACTAATCCAACAGACAAAACCGTTAGCTGAAGAATCGGTAACGTAACAACAATAACATTTCAAAACTACCTACGAGTAATTTGAGAAAGAATACAATCAATTATGTTGAAGTAAACCAACCAAAGCACCCGACAATAAAATTAACACCTTCTAATTTGATTCCGCGACCTCTAGTGTGATCTATGTAACGAGATTTTTACACAAACGAGTCAGATGTGTAGGCTCCAGAATTGGCATACAAGTTCGTTAGCGCATGCTCGGAATTCATCATCATCCGATTACTGATCAGTCTCTCCCTGCTGTTAGATTGCATTTCTGAACAATTGCTGGATGTATCCGAATAATAGAACTTGCCATGTACATGATCATTGCTTGAAGAACTTTCATAGGTGTCTTCAACGGTCGAAATAAATATCCTATCTAAATCTGTTAAGTTTTGGGATGACTGACTATCATATATATTGCAAAGGGAGGAGGAGGAGGAGGGAGACTCTTCTGATGTCGAACACAAGTCTGGAAACAACTGGTCGAATTCACCGGTGCGCGGAGTACGAGTCGGTTGGCCCGAATGGCGCCTGAAATTTCTAAAACTTCCTTGAGCAAACGAGTCCGAAAGTTGACGCACTACGGGACGACTACGCTGACTACTCTCCCAGCTTGAGCGAGACGAACTATGACGAGAAACTCTGTTTCGCGGTCTAAATCTAATGTCCGAAACTTTACCCCTTCTCGACCAATCTCGAAAATTACGTGCTTTAATTCCCATTGTTGGCAAACGAGTTGTTTCAATTTCCGAGTCAGAATGACTAATTTCTGAAGTTACACCCATCTCTGGTTCTTTTAGTACTTCAGTTTGTTCTTCATAGGGTCTTTGATTTTGTGAGCGCTGAACTTGTCGTAAATTGTGACCTTTCTGAACAAATGTTTTTATGTATGCAAGAGTCTCTTGGTTTTCATCCATATTGTATGATTTTGCAATGGATGAAGTCAGTTCGTCGTTCGAGGTGTCTGAATCTAGCACCCATTCTTCGGTCAAGTTATGAATACTTGGTGAAGATGCATACTTTTGACTTAAATGTCGACTAAGGACTTGAGCTTGATCCAAATCTTCAGCAATCGAATCTCGAAGATGTGAAATTTCGGCTAGACTTATCAAACTTGTTGCACTTCTGACACTAACGCTGCGTTTAAGAACTGAATTTCGACCCAGATCATGTCTTTCGGTGCCCGACACCCTGTACCGTTCAATTCTAGCTTGTAAAGTTGGCCTGTTGTTAGTAATATCTTCTATATTTGTATCCCGTCCTAAGTGATCATTATCCTCATTGATAGAGAATTGTCTAAAGGCAACAGAAGGATGCGAAATGAATCCGTTCATCTGAGAAAAAGAAACAGAGTTGTCTTCTATTGTACTGATGGAGGATATGTCAAATTCAAATCCGTTTTCCTGCTTCAATTTTACCTCAGCGCATAACTGGACAAGTTTTTCTTTTGCGTCATTTAGGTGATGCTGTAGCTCGCTGATTACTTCTTCTTTCTAGAAAAAAATAAAGATGTTACGTGCAAAACTGACAATGAGACTCCAGTCAATGACTATCCGTTAGCTAAATATGTTGTACAAATATTTACTATCAATTTTAAAATCGAAACAGGAAAAGGACATGTATTTACCATTTCAGAGAGTAAAGAGTATGATAATGCTAATCTGAAGATATTTTTCATAAATACTAAAATGTTTTCTAACGAACTCTATGATAAAAGTTGTTCCTTGCACGTGCCTTAAAGGAACATTCGTTGGACAGTGTGAACTCTGGGGCTTACACATTGATACATTTTACTATTCATGTGATTCTGATAACTCCACGATATTTATCATTAATGTTTTAATTTTTTTATAAACTAAAATTATATATAAAAAATTGCACAAAAAAATACCATACACTAGGTCGAAGCTTTTTATATCTCTCTGACTCAAGTGGTTAAGACAATTGTTTAAAGATGCAGTATATAGTTTTCATCGATTTTTTGATATTATTAGTGCGTTTATTGTATGTTGTTTTTTGGTTTGCTACACAATAATAGTACTAGGTGAAAGTGCTTAAAATTTTGTTGCAACTTTATCGTTTCATCAAACCTGTTAATAAATTTAATGCAGGTCATGTAGAACATATGTTATATAAAATGGCCTGCATCTGCGCATTCAGCACGTGTGACGTCATACATGTTTGACAGTAGAAAGGTCTATGACAGTAATCTATCATAAGAAAGACAACTAATTTGCTATAGCTTGAAGAACATATAGGGTACTCTTTGCTGCGATAAGTGAGCTTTAATGGGTTGCTGTAAAGGGTGCACTTAACGAAGATTATGAAATGAGTAATCAGAAACGTTTAAATGAAAATATCTCAGTTGAGAAAATGTTGCTTTACTTAACTCAGTACCACGTAAGAAAAAACCCAATAGTGTTTGGATCAAAGAAAATGAGCATAGGCTACAAATCACTATACGTAGTCAGCATTTCAAGAGACCTGTAAACGAATCATATCGACGCAAAAGGCGCAGTTTTGTATCTGTACCTTGTGCAGCCAGTAACAATGGATGCTTGTACGCCGCCAATTCGTGCCTAAATAGTTTTGAGTATTTTTAACGAACCACCATTGATCACACTGGTAACTCACGGGCACGTGAATTTGCCGTCTGACGTCATCCTGATGTTTTTCTTGCAGGGTTTAACGCCGTTTATCAGCACACGATAGGCTATACATGTCGGCCAACAATAGTAATGAAGGAACACATCATTTAAACTTTGGCATATCCTCCATTAAACATTGATCCAATGTATGAACATCATAACAAAAGTGAATACAAATTAAATTTACTAATTGGATAATTGTGCTGGGAAAATGTGTAATAGACATAAGAGGATACATTGATGGGTGTTTTTGACAGGCTATTTGCTTATTACGAACTTTATTATAAAACTAAATAGTATTTATAGCTGTTCAAACACGCTTCATACATGTAGTGAAATTCTGTGCCCTATCCTAGATATGGGTCCAGACCTGAAACCAATGTGTAAATGTTTCGGGCGTTTCTCTGAACTACAGAAAATGTAATTTGCACAGTCACGTTGGTTTAATATTTTTTAATTTAGCCGTAAATGAAGACCTTACCTCGGAAAGCGATTCTTTAAGCGAATTGTTCTCTCTAATAATACTAAGGATGTTGTTTCCGTTCTCGTGAGAAAGGAATTCCACTCTGTTTGCCATTGACGAAATAGATACCCTCATCCGAACATTATCAGGTTTCTTCCACCAGAAGTACACCTATACAAGAAATAAAGAGAAATAAATTTTTTTTCTGCCTGGAACATATGAGTAATCTACCAGCTTTGTGGTGTAATTCAAATCATTAACTATGCCCACAAGAAACTAACTTGCCACTTTCATGACGACACAAAGGACGAATTGTAAACTCAATAGCAAACTAGAACACCTGAAGAAACGTCTTGATCCATCTATGGGTTTGATGAAGATCTTAGTTTCATGCAAAAGTCACAAAAACCTTATGTTAGTAAAGGGGACTCTTCATTTAAGAAAATACCTATCCGCACCTACAGCTATGACATGAGCATTGCTTTAGAAATGCGGTTATGTGAATTAAGAATCTTCCTGGAATTTGACTTATGTTCCTCGCTTTTTGTTCTAAGTAGGAAATGCAGTTTTCTAAAGAAATGGTTATATGATAATGGTTAAGTAGAGAATTGGTTAGGGTATAATTGTATTGGAATGAAGTAGTTGTGATGCAGGACATGGCCAATCTTATCATGTGAAGTCTCTGCGTCTACAGCTTTCGAAATAGATACATCCCTGCTCTTTGATTTGTAATAGAGTTACGTGGCACTCGTTATCATTCATTCATATATATTGTTTGTTTGTTGTTTTAGGGTTTAATACCATTTCTCAGCGAAAGATAGGTTAAATAGGACGGCAAGATTAACTGGTGGAGGATGAACCCGGGAAAACTCCGGTTAGAACTAAAGGCCCCATGGAAGCTACTGGCGCTTTCTAAAATGCCCACATTGCCCGAGCCAAAGACTCAAAACCGCGCAGAGCTGAGATTAAGTGGCCGGTAACGTCAAGATCGTTAGACCAATCGGCCAAACATATCAGCTGTAAATTTCAACTTTGTCACATGTATATGTTACTACTATCAATTCAAAATGACATCACTTGCAAACAGTACGATAAACAGATTTCATCCCTCGTCGAAGGACTCACATTTTCACAGAAACGCGTGGACATAAAAACGTACTAAACCCTACCTTTGGGCAAAAATGCGACATCTGTATCACCACTGTGCAAGTCGAAACACAAGCGATGCTCACAATGACTCTAGCATCCGGCAATTCCTGGAGGTAAGATATAACCATCCCTGTGACACAGAAGAGAGACACTGTAAGGAAAATGTTAGCAGTCGTAGTTGCGGAGTCGTTCATTTGAGGTATAGTTATTTCCCTCGTCTGCCACGCCAGATATAGGCCGACCGTCAATAGGAGCCATTTCCACAGCAATACGACGCATAGCCATATCACACCATAAGTCGATCTGCATTCGTAGATGACGAAACTGTTAATGGTCGTTTCAATTTCATTAGGTTTGGTCTGTGATAAAGTAAACAAAATCGGCTTAGAGAGAAACTTAAACTACAGGGGTAACTCATGATTTAATAGCAGAAAATTTCTTGAAAAATAAACAGGCCGATGGAAACAAAACGGTTTGATTGCCTGGGTGGCAAGTGTCGAAACTAATAAGCCCATTTGGAATTAAGCATTCCCTTTCATAACTTGTATTAGTGTGCTTTGTACACTCGCGAATTAAAAAATGCTACGATTGTTTACCCATTGTAACGATATTTTCCAAGGTCATGCATACAAACTGTAACGTGTCCTTTTCACACAAATGGTATGTTGGCTATATCAATTTCAACTTTTCATTAATTGGCGATCGTATAGTACATGAAGGAATTCTACTGAATGCTTTCAAAGATCTATTACGTTTAATCTCTTGTACATTTAAAACAGATTTTCCCCCAAAACACGAAGCTCGGTTAAACGTTGATAAATAGATTTCCAATTGATATGACATAGCATGTACCATTGAACAAAAGGACTCGAAACGTGCTTGCAGTTAATTGCATATTTTTACTCACCCGAACAAACGTGTCTGGGGGAATATATTAGGGCATTTACTTGTGTGCAAGAAGGTCCTATGTGTTATGTAGGTATTACAATTCTTAAAACTATTTCACCTATGCGTATAAATAACTTGTTTAAAGGATCTTGGGGACACCAACCCCAATCATTCTATATATGTATCATGGTCTCGCTGCAAAACTACGAAAAGTATTGTAGCGTTTGTACTTTGAATATTATTTTGCAGAGTTTTTCGCTCTGCGTATGTGTCTTTCAGAACATAGGCGGGTACACTAGGTCCAGTTTGGTACACGTAAGCTTTAAGATCGTATCAATATACTCTAGCTCAAGTTTAGGTCAGAAGCTGCGCGTTCGTGTGTGTGTGTGTGTGTGTGATTTGGATGTTTAACGTAGTTTTAACGATGTTTCTGTCATATCGCTTTGATGTATTCATTGTGACAGCTTATAGTAATGTATAGCACTGGGGCATTATGCATGTTGTCCCACACATTAACGTTATCATGACACCTCGACGACCGGTCTAATACTGAGCACGTAATACTGAGCGCCAAGCGAGACAGCTGTATTGATATGACGCGGCCGGAGATTAAACCCACAATCTACCGCATCTGAGGCGGACACTAACCACTAGGCAACCGGAGTGGTCCTACACGGGTGCTGTTGTTAGCTTTCCGATTCGCAATCGAAGGATGTGGGTTTAAATCCTGCACTCAGATCATGTGATTTCGGTTACTTGTACGTGTCCTTGAACGCGGTACTTGGCTCCGATTGACCCGGCACTAAAAGACCTTTAGAGCTGCTGTGTTGTATAGATCCAGACCACAATATAAAAGGCATTGTGTGACAGCGTTATTTTTGGGACACTTCAGCTGTCAGTATGTTTAAAGACTTGCATGTCAGATAAGCAATCGGTTTCTTGTAACAAATATTATAGCATGATCTAGTATGTGGATAATCTGGTTAGCTCATGTTAGTTCTAATATGTAAATCATGTCGTTAGTTCCAATATATAGATCATGTCATTAGTTTTAATATATAGATCAAGTTAGTTCTAATATGTAAATCATGTCGTTAGTTCTATTATATTGATCATGTCGTTAGTTTTAGTATTTAGATTATTATGGCTAGCAAGATGGGAGTAAAAATATCAATCAAACAGTTAAATGTAATACTTCGTTTATAATGATATAAAATGACTCAACCTCTGTCTGAAGAATTGTTACATAATTGGAAAGCGCTATGTTGGTAAATGCGGGTTATTGTGATGTTTTGCATTAATTTTCTTTTATTTTATACTTGCTGGAAACTTATTCAGCAACCTGTATGACACGTATTTCATGCAAATAGTGTCATCAAACGAAACAAACTAGATAAATAGCCATTCGGGAAGAAACTTCAAGCGAAAGCACAGTAAATTAGACACAAACAACCCACAGTAAATTCGATATAGAGCTTGGCACACATTTCGCAAACGCCGATTTTAAACGGACATGAATATATGTGCTTCAAAATTTGAAGCTTTCAAATATCATACTTGAGATTATATGGCCATGCAGCAGCATGACAATCTGTAGCTACGTTTCAAAAATGTCGTAACTAGTAAAGTTTTAAGTATGTTAGTTTCAAAATAATATGATGTCTAAAAGACCTTTGTATAAACGTAGTAACTTATGAGCGAATTGACATTTTATCATAGTCATCGGTGTCGTCCCTATCTACTTGTAAATCCCCTTCTCAGCTCAAAACTCCTCAAGATAGTGAGATTATCGTCAAATAGACTACACTCCATTCAATACGTGATACATCCCTGTCCAAATCGTGAATTTAACCAGCTTTTTTTACGCGTAAAATATTTGATATCATTGACAAATACTACGCCACATACATTCACGTTTTACGGCATTGTGTGTCGCTTGCCACTTCCAAAACAAGACTAAAATCAACTATCAGTAAAAATGTGTTCCAAAACAAGTTGCAAACCTTTCATGTCTGATTGGATTACGACATTATAAGTTGGCGGCCTAACGTTGAAGCGCGGCAAGAAATGCACCATTATTCACCGATGTTCAAGCGAAGTAAATGGAACATAATACCAACACAGGACTGAACACTATGACAACGTATGCTGGACATCTTGGACATTTGGATTATGTTGAACACTGTTCGTGCCCTTTTTGCGTTGGCCATAAATGGGGAGTCGAACACTAACGTGTTCCCTGTAAACATAATTCTGTTGAATGTGTTTCTATTTAGGACTGAACCTTTTAGTAAAAGTAACATGATTGACATTTTCTCTAAAACTATTAAAAATATTTTTTATGAAATTATATTGAAAGTCATTTTCTACTAAAATATATTGAGATTAATTTTATTTGTTTTTATGTTGCTACTATATACTATTTTAATAAATGCTGTGCCCTAATGAACAAAAGAAAAACTCTCTTGCACTACACAGTTCTCTTGGATCCTACAAATTACAGTCGGCGAGTTGTGTGGTAATGGGACTAACAAATTCCAAAGATTACCTCTAGAGTTGCGAGTAAGTTGATCTAGCATAATTGTCTGTCTAATGACGTTCATGAACCCAGACGGTAGTCTGTTAGAAACGATGAAGCCTCACTCTGAGATTATGGCGAAACAATAACTAGACATACGACCATATCTGGCCTCATCCTAAGTAACTTTGTTAAGAACTAGATTTGCTTGGCATAAATTAGTCCGTTTCGGCGGAACTCAAAAGTAGACTTGTATCGTTACAGTTTAGGTACCGTCTGCGTACAATGTTTTTATATAGTATAGGCAGTTTTAATTGTTAAGATGTTTAAATAAGAATTTGGTCTAACATAGGTACATGTGTAACATTGGCTTTTAATTATTTCCCTACTATTATTTAATATAGTGTGTTAAAAAGTGTTTGAAGAACTTTCATTTACTAGTAATTTTATTATTGATTTTGGTAAAATACGTTTGCTACAATCTTCATACTCTAGTTAGTTATTTTCTGAATAAAATACTCTTACCATAAAGTCTTTAATATGTTGGTATTTTAGATTAAATTGAGTCAAATACATTTCTACTAAATGATTGCGGTGTTAAGTCTGAAATATTGAATTTTAGATTATTTAGCTATAGTGAATTAAATCGATATTTAATTATCTCTTATTTTCTGAAGGGAAATGAAGGAATGTGGTAGTTTTACATGCATATTTTATACCCGTAATTTAAGTTTATGTAGATTGATATTGGAATGTAATTTAACGTTGAGTATTTTCAATAAAGTTAGTCCGTTTCGTCGGAACTCAAATGAGACTTGTATCGCTACAGCATACATGTACATCCACATTGCCTAATTCCCCACGATACACTGTTAAGAAAGCCTGAACTCTCCTTCCCCTCCCTCCCCTCTCCATCCCATCCCCTCCCCCTTTCCCCCTCCCCCTCCCCCTCCCGCCCTTGCCCTCCAACTATCCGATCATGGAAAACAACATTGCTAAGATTTTATGAGAAAACATTCTCATCAAAAAACAATTGCATTAATCGTTTCTCTCTCGCGTAGAGTTGAATACGTTCTTTTTACGATATTTGGTTTGATTTATATAATTCTGACCTTTCTATGTCAAATCCGGTCTATCACCCACACATTGATCTACAAAGTGCAAAATGTGTTGAAATTGATGCAAAGAATATAACAGCAATGTCGTAAGCGACATGGTAAATACTGACAAAATATTCAAATTATGAAATTGAATGGGATCACATTTTGAAAAGCGGTCGGATTTGTAAACTTACTTTTTGAATCTGTAGACTTTTAATATGGCAATATACTTATTAACAATTCGGTATTATTATGTAAATTCAAAATATTATCAAGATAATATGAAAACAGAAATTAGATTGCTTGCAAATCATATTAGAATTTACTAATCATGTAGTTGCTATCAAACAGCTAAGAACACGTCACATTACCGGAAACATGCTAGCACCTTCACGGTATTGACCAATTCAAATGTACACACCACTAAGAGCATAAAAATGTCATACGTATCAGGCAAATTTACATAAATTATCCGGTACTCTAGTTCCAACTAAAACAATTTTGAAAATTTAATTGTGTAAGCATTTTACATGTAATAAATTATGTTACAAACATATGTTCTCCATACGACGAAGTGTATGGTCATGTAGTTTACCTGAATTGTTACATTCACCTCGAGTGACCGGTAGAGAAGAGGATCAAACACCTGCCAAGCGGTCAATATGATCGCGTCTACTATAAGGGCTAATCCCAGAAGCATCAACAACCTCTGGTCTGTGATAATCTTAATAAAACAAAAAGGTTATATTACAACGCAGTTTATATATACGACTTAAACAATGCTATAGTTTAAAAACAAAAGATCTTCAAATTACAATTCATTCTTTACGAATTTCATGATTATTTACAGACAACCGATGGAACCAGAGTACATTTGTGAAATGATACTTGTACGGTTTTTTCACAATGATGCATGCATTTATTTTTGTTTTCAATTCCTCATTTAATGTCATTTTCATGGCAATATTGCATGATATTATGACAAGTGGAAATTTGTTCACATCATTGGTCTTCAGAGTACTTAGATTAAATACATTTTGGAAGTAGTTTAATATCATTGACACTTTAAGAGAACTCATTGACCAGCAATGAAAGAGACGTACCATAGTCCCTTTTGTTGCACGTTTAAATATCCGATGTACCCTCCAGGTCTTGGCGAAGATGGGGCCGAAAATGACAGTAAAAGAGCTCACCAGAAGCCAGTTCTTTGCCTACAGGGTAATATAAAGAAGCGAAATATATGTTTGTCTAGTTGTCTTTACCTGTGTATGTGGCTGTCTCTGTCTGTAATTTATTTTTCAACTTTTTTTTGATGTCCGTTTGCATACGTATCTTTCGATCTGTCCATCTGAAGGGCTTATAATGAAACAGTTTATTAAAAATATTTCATTTGAACGTGAACGATATAGTGTATTATCATACATTGACCCAGTTATGAAATCTCAAACGTATTTTATTGCTGATTTGGTTGATCGTCCCTCGTGGGCGATTATATAATGACCATGCTTGGAATATCGATCGACGATTGGAAAAGTGAACACTATGATTCAGTTTACACTGGAAGTGCACTTGATAAAACGTTATGTGAAGAATATCCACCGACTATCAAAGTCCCAATGTTGTGGTAAACAGAATGCAAGTAAAGTTTTAATTTCATCATGTGAAAGTCTCTTTAATTTGACAAGTACTGATGGGACTGTTTTGTTTTCCTTCTTTTCAATTAATTGTGTTAGCAATTGGCACCATTATCCATTTTAGGGGTAATAGCGTGAGCAAGAAGAATGAGTTCCGATGCATTTTCTCTAGCGTATTTAATACAAAGTTTCATTAAAAGAAAAAAAAAATCCTTCGAAGGAGGATTCTTAGCCTACCAAGGTTCCAAAATGTTAACCATATGTAAAGTGTAGATATGGTTAACATATCGGAATTTTCTGTAAAGTGAAGATAGTGGGGTAGGGTCAGTCACACGACAAAAAATAAAATATTTTTTTAAATGAGAGTTCCAGTTAAAGGTTAATGAGTATATTATCATCCGAACTTATGCTTTTAAAATGGTTACCTTCGAATACAATATTCACTAAATCATTACTAAACGAGACAGAACACTGTGACGATTGATAATCAAAAAACAAGCCAAGCATGAATACATTTTAGCAAGAGTTACCTGACACACGATTGAGTTAGTCTCCGTTTCTCCAGCGAATATAAAGTCCAGGCCGTAGAGAAAAGAACCGGAACTTGATACCAGTCCGCCGACACAAACTATTATATTCATATTCGGGCTTGACATTTTTACCAGTCTGAAAATAAAATGGCAGTGATTTATAAGAAAACCTACTCCTGTGTTCAACAAGGAAACAAAATAATCATTATTGATTTAGCAGTCTTGTGTTCAACTTTAGGTTTTCAATAAAAAAAAATATTCGCCCTGCATTAGAAAATTGTATATTCTCGTACATCCAAGAGCGACAGTGGAATCTGAATAGTTTTGCCTTATAATTTGGTACCTGTTAAACTGTAAATTTCATCGATAAGGGACATAACCTATGCGCTGGCTTAAGACTACACGTAAGTGGTTTGTCTCCCTTATAAAATTAGAAATCGGTATACATGTAGGTAATTAAAATTGCAATGTAAACCATACACAAGATTTGTGGAAATTTCTAATCATTTTGCTTTAAAGCGATTATTTTTTAACACAATTTCTCGTGTGCAGTAAAACGTATAATATTAAAACCTAGTTCATGCAGGTGGCGCCGTGACCGCATGTTTATTTAGTTTGTACTTAACGATTCTAGATAAGGTATTCTCCTTTCGACTTCTATCATATACCTCACATATATAACAATGTGCACGAAGAGGTCTTAGATTGTTTGTCTTTCTCTCTTATAGTCAGGACGTGAATAAATGGCCTAAAAATAATGGGAGTTAAGGTCGCTCAGCTGTTTAATACGAAATGGAGGGGAATGGGGGAGAAGGGTGTACTAAAAATTATGAGGACCTAAGAATATGACCTTCAAAGCCTATAGGTTAATCCGAATCTGAATATAGTGTGTTCCAATTTCTTTTTAGGTTCAACATATGGTTGTGCAGTTTTAAATGGCAAAATCGTAATTTGCTATAAGGATTTTTTTTATAACTGAAGTGACGGAGGGGGGGGGGGGTAGAGGGTGGAGCAGATGAAGAATCTGTCAATGTATTGTATTAAACAAAAGCACATATTCCTCAAGTTAAGAAATATACATATCACTTATATTTGTTTTTATTGAATTGCAGTATCAATTGCAGTATCAATGGCTTGACAGTAGTTGAACAAAACCAGTACGTAAGAAATAATTATCCAAACACTTGTTCATGTGACAACTGACACTCGTCCCTATCGTCACATTTCTCAATATGGAACACTAACAACATACACTACTTACGCTCTTACAAAATCAATACACTGACTCACGATCCATGTTTGATATTACCATTTTTTCCAGACCATGAACATGTTAGGAATTAATACGGCATTTTAAAACCATTATATTATACGTAAAACCCACAGACAAAGCTATACTAAGAGACAACATATGCTTGATTCACTCAAAGCCCATGACATCTAAATGGCTTTCGCTATAATGTTTGTACTTTTCAGTAATATAGATGCCACTTCCGTGTCTAGAATATTTCTTTTTTAACGAGCTTTGCCGAAGCTATATGAATGTGACATGTGGAAGCTACAAATCTTGAAATGTGAATAATGTTATAATATAGTGCATTAACACGAGCGCCGTCTCTGATGATGTTGATGTCGCCTCTGGGTGTATCTAGGTTTACTTAAAATTTTTCGTTCGCCGCTGGAAAGCAATAGAAGCCATCTCAGTATCTCTCGAGGTTGATATCTTTAAAGCATTTGGCTGTATTCACAATCGGACCAGGTCTTGAGAGTCATCCACTCAAAATAGTATCAACGTCATTACGTTGTCCTCAATGACGTTAGGCATGTGTTCGTATTGTTTTCTTACATACACGACATTTGTTTTGTTGCACAGCCTTGCAAAAATATTCACACTGGGTTGTCATGCCACATACGCGTCACATTATCGTACCCAAGGTAATTTTGTACGGGGCCATGGCTGCAATCGACGGGAGCTTCGTGGATTATTGAAAATAAAACAATGGAGGACGACGAAAATGTCTTTGACGACGCAAGAACTTCTGTGAAATCCTTGACTACATAATATCACGGTTGATCGTCCGCAGACGTACAGTTGATTCGACATAATTATCGCATTATCAGCTGCAACAATAATTTGATTTTCCCGGCCCTGTCTGGGCAAATACACAGCGCGCAAACCCCGAGTTTGGAAACACGTACCTTTTAGTTCAGTCTGGGTGTTTGGGTGATTTTGGCTTTGCCAACGCAGATAAGCCAATGACAGTTAAATATTTTGCTATGGTTCTTTATGGACTATGCCAGTTAAAGGTTATTTGTTTATAACTCTGTTATGTCTTCATATTGTGCGATGACATAAGGGTTCAACACTGGTCCGTTTACGTAGATCCTCCATGATATTCCCGAACATGATATTGTTCATGAGCTTTAAAATCTTTTTTTTTTCAAATGAAACATTAACGACTTGGCGGCACAGTGTAAAAGTATTTCAGTATCACTTCTACTGATGCCAAGAAGAACGCTCTCGTCCTGAGAGACCTCGCAAAAGCCAGAAACTGCGCGGAAAATATACCCTTAAAAGTTGGATGAGCTTTTCACTATTAAGGAAAGATCTACTCGCTTTTAATTTTCTAACATTCTCTTTCTTTCATTATATTTTACCTGTATGTTTCCTTGCTGTATTAGACTATCGATTTCAGGGTCGTCCTTTTAATGGTTTAGCTCTGCGGGGACACTGTGTTCTAGGACAGGCGGAGGGCTACAGCTTTATCCGTTTTGATATAATACATCTTATTGATTTGAACTATGGGCAAAGCGCAAATAGCGTACAGGTTAGACCGAAGACGTCACCAGTCTACACCATTGTTATGCTGGCTTTGTCCTCCGTGAATCTTTAAGCGAACAAGTGAGATAATTCAAATCATCCTTCAACCACGGCATGTTCAAGACTAAATCTGATTAAAGATTGGTATGTTTGTGTCAAGAAAATATATTTTTACGCGACTTCCGCTTTGAGAATATTTCATGCAAATGACTCCACCAAAAAGAAGTTCTTACGTATCGGTATTGCGAAAGCCTTATAATTTTGTTTGCAAACTTTAACCATTGTGGTAAGATTCTGAATGACGAAATGCCATCGTAGACATTTACCAATGCATTGACATTGTAAGCAGAGTTGATTGAAGATGCGAGGATGGCAATCTGACGCAGACTAAATTCTATGGATTTCCCCAAATTTGATCTGTTTTATTGTTGGATCAGATGTTCTGGCATTTTCATTTCAGATATTTCATCAAGGGGAAATTATATGCTGAGGTATATATCATATGCACTATTCATCATTTAATGCACAATTTTTAAACTCTTTCTCATATATACACCGCTCAGTCGGACGTAAGCATGCGTCATGCCAGTCACCTTTGAATTTCATACGATTGATCAGTCTAGTCGATCTGTCTTCCTATTGGCCGGTTAGAGACGACCGACTCCTAACAACGTTTAACGTATAAAGATCGCTTGTACGGCTGGACCGAAAGATCGGCTGTCGGAACGACGCACCAAGGACGATATTTGCTTTGCGCATGCATGCATGTATGTATGTATGTATGTATGTATGTATGTATGTATGTATGTATGTATGTATGTTTGTATGTATGTATGTATGTATGTATGTATGTATGCATGCATGCATGTATGTATGTATGCATGCATGCATGCATGCATGCATGCGTATGTGTGTGTGTTTGTGTATGTATGTATGTGTTTGCGTTTACGTACGTATGTACGAGTGTATGTATGCACGAGTGTATGCATGTATTCATGTGTAAGCATGTATACATGTTTGTGTGTGTAGTACGAATTTTTGTCGTAGTTTTTAAAATAATTCAGTCATATCGCTACGATATCGGCAATGTGAGTGTTTATAGTGATGTCTAGCACTGAGGTATCATTCTTCACAGTCATATTATCCTGACACCCGCATTAACACACTAACGTCTTAATGATGAGAGCCCAATGAGCAAGCTGTTAGAACAATTTTGTACAAGACTCGTACAACTCGGCAGGGGTCGCAGTTACATTCCGCATTCGAGGCGCACCCTATAACCACTTAGTTCACCGGAGCGGTCCGTGTGGGAAGGAAGACAAAACAATGGAGTAATTGTTTAAAAGCCACATTCATTTACGTCAGTTTCCTCGTCCTTTCACCTTGTGATCTGAAAATCGATAGGGTTATTTCTTAACAGCCCATCATATTGCTCCGAAGCTAGTTTTGTTACAGACAGACGGACGGGCGGAATTCGAATAGCAATGCGTACATAATACCATCGTACGCTCCCTTTTAAAGTGGGCGTATGAAAAGTCGCGTGTTCACTTGGTACAAAACCCATGTCAAAGCCAGTAAAAGATTAAAATACTGATCACGACGTGCCTATTTTCGTGTAATGAATGCTTGTAAAATGATATCCCTAGTGTAATGAATGCTTGTAAAATGATATCCCTAGTGTAATGAATGCTTGTAAAATGATATCCCTAGTGTAATGAATGCTTGTAAAATGATATCCCTAGTGTAATGAATGCTTGTAAAATGATATCCCTAGTGTAATGAATGCTTGTAAAATGATATCCCTAGTGTAAAGAATGCTTGTAAAATGATATCCCTAGTGTAATGAATGCTTGTAAAATGATATCCCTAGTGTAATGAATGCTTGTAAAATGATATCCCTAGTGTAATGAATGCTTGTAAAATGATATCCCTAGTGTGACATAATCAAGATCTTAGGATAAACAGAGCCCGAGAAATTCAAAATGAAAACCAGAATCGATGAAGCGTAAATTATGGTCCATAATAATTTACTAATTATACGAGAGAGTAGTACACATGCATCCCTCTACAAGATGTGTAATTCTAGATAGGAACTTGTCTGTATATCATGTCAAAACCATATGTTGTAATGAGCAAAATTCAAAAACGTAACCCAAGCCAGAAGAATGTGAAATGTAGATCACAGACGTTTCATGATATGTTGTAGTACTACTGTGCACAGTCATCAGGTTTGATGACTAACACATGAAAAATAAAACTTGGTGTGAAACTAAAGGCAGTGAAAAATGTGCAAGATGGGTCACATCGGCCTAATTTTAAACAGTACTCATCCTGATACAGCCTCTCATCAGGTTACACGATTCCGTATACAACATAACTACACAGTACACACAAAGCTCAGTGTAGTAATCAGCTAAATGTACAAACTTAATGTAACAACAAAAAAAAAATAGAGTTAGATATGTTACTGATCGTTTTCGTTGTCGGTGTTTGCTGTCAATAGGGATGCATACTATTGCCTAGGTTAACAACAATTCTATCATCTACGGAATTTTATAAATAAACTTCAAAACAAACAAAAAACAACCAAAGTTATTAAATGATGAAATATGGGTCACAGTGACTTTCATCTGCCACGAGAGAGTTGTACTGATGACATCGCATACCCTTGCCAAAGTTCTAGTGTGAAAACCTCTCCAAACTGTTACTTAACAGCCATGGTTGAAATTCGGTGATTTTGTACTGTGCAGATGCTGATGTGGGTATCTGGGATGGTAAAATCGCTTAGATCAACAATTAAAAGGGTGAAATTTTCATTGGATGAAAATAGGAAATACAATCTTGTATTTTTACCTTCGTTTCCGGTAGTATAAATTAAAAAAAAGAAATCCTGCCGAGACTACCATTCCTATTGTCGCGCATGCGCAGGCCGTTGCAAATGCTGCTAACGAAATGTGCCTTTCTTGCGTCATTCTTCAGTATCTGAAATGGTTGATTATATATACAATTATTGTTATTATATAACTATATCATGGACAAACAAATCAAAGTAAAAGAAAATTTACTTTTTTTCTTATCTTTATTTTGTTTTAAAAATTGTATATTGATCCAGCCAAGCTCAGAGCGAGGTGACCATGGATAACTTTGATTAAACTTAAACGGCATGTAGACATGATGTTGGAAATCCTCGATCACTGTCACTTAGAACACGACTCGTACTTATACCAATTAATTCTCAGTGACAGCTACATTTTAAGTTTTGTAATCAAAACAAGACATTTACTATTACATATTTCACTCAGATCACATTCCATATAAAATGAATGTTCGAGTTAGCAGCCCCACACCACCACTAAACACACAAAAACAAATCACAGAGGTTGCGTTATCACCATATGCAACATGCTAGACGTACACAATCTTGTAACAATCAAAGTGCAGGTATATTGAAAAGTCTACATGTATGCACTATTTACATTCTACTCAACAGAGCATGAGTCTCTAACAAGTATTAAGATGATGTTTGCAGTTTTTTGCCAGGTTTGCAGTAGATAGAAAGGACAGGTTCGTAACGCAAACCGCATCAAATAAACACTGTTCCTTGCGATTTTCATACACCTACAGTTTGCACGTTTCTGTTTCACAATAATTAGCACCCTACTTATATAGAATAATTTATCTTCAAGTCACATAACCCTAAAAAGCATTTAAGAGTATGCGTGTGTGCGCGATTTGAATTTTGTTAACGTAGCTTTTTCAGTCACATCGTAACGATGTCTGGACTATCAGATTATAGTAATGTCTAGCACCTGAACATCATGTAAAAGGCATGTAGCATCACATCCCAACCAGTCGCATTATGCTGACACCAGGCGGACCAATCCGAACACAAACCTCTTGATGCTGAGCGCTTAGCGAGGCAGCTGTATCATTTGCATAAATCCCGACTCGGCCGGGCTTCGAGCGTTTAAGAACTAAACATTCAAACTCAGAAGGCTTTGTTCTCTGGCTGGTAGCCACACGAATCATTTAAAATCTATTGAAAGGCTCAACCGTAAACAAAAC
The DNA here is from genome assembly GCA_029339505.1 of Unio delphinus. NCBI lineage: Eukaryota > Metazoa > Mollusca > Bivalvia > Unionida > Unionidae > Unio > Unio delphinus. Next base: position 485,895 of record JAQISU010000061.1, on the reverse strand, counting down.
GTATAATTTAACCAATGGAATGACTTCGAAGTTTTAGCAGCAACATTGCCAGCAGACTATCATAGAATTTATCAAAACTTATTTTCACAGTCCAGATAAATTCGACTAATAGGATTTTATAACATTTTAGTGCAACATTATCTAAAGTTTCTACCTGGATTAAGCAATACAAATTGATTTTGAAAGCTATGTGCCCATTCAAAACGGGATGCCTTGCGTGAACTGTACGAGTAGCTGATGTTGGGCGCTAATCGTTTCCATTATACGACTGTCTTGTGTGTGTGTGTGTGTGTGTGTGTGTGTGTGTGTGTGTGTGTGTGTGTGTGTGTGTGTGTGTGTGTGTGTCCCGCGAGAGGATGCCATTTTTGTTCAATATTGTCGGTCTATGAAAAGGAACACTGGGTGCTCCAGTGATCGAAACAGCACTCGCATCTCACCCATGTCGGTGGAAAAACCTACTCTCGGCTCAACGAACGTTGGGTACGTCATTTTACTTTTTATTTTGGTCAGTAATTATTCGCGGGGTTTTCAGAGTCCTTCAACAAATATACTGGCCATCATGTATAGTCCATGTGCCAAATATGGCGCCAAGATCAAAGCTGTCCCAAAGGATGTCCTTTTTCATTATTGCCTTTCCCAAGAGATCCCAAATTTACAAACTATACCTATCTATATATCTCTTTTGACATTTCCTGCACACACCAATTTGATTCCGATCGGGGCACAGAGCGCGCTAGACCCAATTGGGAACGTACTGTTTGTTATTCATGGTTAACTGTGGGCTTATTCAGTTCTAAAAATGTCTGTTCTTTGTATGACCAACGAATTTCAAAATGCACCCTATTTCTAATCTGGAAAGGTTCATAGAGCATGGTAGTTTACCCGCCCACAACTCAACATACACAGACCTACACATACACACATATTTTCACTGTGGTGTTAAACTATATCGATTAACTTAATTCGTCTTATGCCATGATAGTTTGGATATAGCCTGTTTAACACAAATTACTTTCAAAGATTTTAATTATTCTTTATATTTTACGCAACTGTTACGCACCTGAACTAATGTCCTGTGTTTCCACTTTATATCAATTAGTTCCTCGTCCATATTTTGGTGCTTGTATGGAGATCATTTCTTCGTCAAAGTCATTTTCTGTAACCTGAAACGATCGGAAGCAAAGTTTAATCGTGGTTATATTTTTTGATTGGCATCAGGTTGGGGTCTTATGATCAATAATCATTCATCTCATTTCACACTAAAATGTGAAATGTTTTCGCTTGCAAATTACCATCTAAAGTCCTCGTCTTGAGTGACTGGGGTTATTTGGTTGGTTGGTTGACTGTTGTAGGGTTTAACGCAATTTTTCAGCACACGATAGGATATACATGGTGGCCAGTATTAATGGTGGAAGAAGAACTCGGGGAAAAAAATCTGGAAAGACCTACCGACCCACGAGAAGCTACTTAATTTATTTGGAACCACAGAATAAATATAGTTGGACATTTATTCTTCAAAAAATGAAAATTGAATGTCGAATGACACAAATCGTCATAAACTAGAGGTATGATCCGCAGAATTTGCTTTGGATATCTAATGACAGTTTTGAAAGTTCTTTTAAACTACTAAAATTCTTAAGACAAAGTTCATTTAAGCAAACGACTGGACGAATATTTTCTTCCCAATGTGATCTATATGCTGTATAATGAACCTTTAAAATCGTATCATCTTTTTTCAGACGGTACGTTATGGATAGCTAAAACGTGGTGAAATATTTTTATGAGGGTCGTTCTAGCACAATATTAGCCAGTTTGGGTAGTATCTCTAACCTTTAAAATTAAATCCTAGTATCTTTCCGAGAGTGAAAGTTACTCGACTCGTGTGAGAGTAAGACGAGAATGGTCCGGTTACAGCTAAACGTCGACTTGTTTGTAGTTCCGTAGGATGGCCAATGGACGCAGGTCAGGAAAATTAATCAAGTATTTCAGTTACCAATAATAAACTTCCTGTTGATTTAGTGAAACTAAAAACATTTATCCTATCTCAACATGTATTTGGACAGTCTTCAACCATTCATTAATGCTACTAATACTACTAAAAATAAGGTAACTCTTGATAGTTTTAATACACTATTCTCTCATAAGGTCCTCTGAATGAAAAACAAAATATTTTAACATTTCCTTTGTAATAAATCAAATTTAAAATATTACAGTTTGCTTGGATACATCTGGCATGAAAGCACAATTCTTTTTATATGATAAACATTAACAGAATGACTGGGATTGCATATATATTTCAATAATTACATTGGCAAACGCCTTTCAACGTAATATTCATGCGATTTTGTTTTCAACACAATTATATTCATTTCTGATCTAATGGCTTTGGGGAGTCCATTCCAGAAAACAGCACCAGAATCCATAAATTACATCTTTTGTTAAAGTATTTGGTTGGTGTTCAAGGATAATTTGAATCTGTCTCAGTTTAGATTATTGGGACTGTTTTTCTGACTTAAGACAAAAGAAGAAGAAAAAACTACAAAAAACCTACCCAAAACCCCTGCCCACCCCCCCCCACCCCAATACAAACTACGACATGCTAATGATGCGCACACAATTGATACTTCACTGTGAGCATTAATATGGACTATTGTTAAACATGTTTGTATTCCGATTTCAGCTATTTCAGATTGATGTTGTACAGAATGAGCATCCAATATATGGTGGCTGATAGAATTTATTACAAATCTAATTAGTGCAATACTGAAAAAATGGTTCGTGAATTTAATTGGAAAAATTGCATAGTAATAACGAATTAACAGATGAGAAGTTAAGTGTAAACATGACCATGGCAGCTCATGGCTAAGTCTTTGTTATCGGATGTGTACAGCTATTTGCAAAATGTGTATATATTCGATTTAACATATAATACAAAACGACATTGTTCCCGAATACTGAACAGCAGGGCTTTACAAAAGGCGTCAAGATGCATAGCGGCATCGTTTAACTTTATACGAATTTATCTAAGCTAATCTGGAATGAAAATCAAAAGTCAATGCCATATCTTTGGACACAAGGAATGTGTTTGACGCCTTATGGCACCATAACCTTATTCATACAGCATACGTTTTTGCCAATTACCAGCAATCAACTCGCTGTAATTAAGGGATCGTAACTATATGCTGTTTAAATGGAACTAAACTTTTAACTATGCCAACTGGGCAGTTTGTCCGTCAAAGGAAAAATGCTTTCCACGTTTCACTACTTTAAATATAGCAATGAAATGTTTCAGTTGTTGGAATTTTCCAAATCAGGACCAACCGCTCCGGTGGCCTAGTGGTTAGAGCGTCCGCCGGAGAAGGGGAGGTCGTGAGTTCAATCCCCGACCGAGTTATACCAAAGACTTACAAAAATGGTACAAACAGCTGCCTTGCTTGGTGCTCAGCATTAAGAGGTTAGTGTTAGGACTGGTTAGCCTGGTATCAGGATACTGTGACTGGGTGGGACATCATGATACATGTCTGCGGCATGATGTCCCAGTGCTAGACATCACTATAAACTGCCTCACTGCAGACATCGTAGCGATACGACTAAAAAATTGTTAAAGCTACGTAAATAGATCCTAATCAACAAACAAACCAAATCATGACAAAAACGTGGGATCAATTTATTCTGGAAACTCGTCGCTATGACGACAACACATGCTCATATACAAGTAATGCTTGATATCGCTCACTTGTACTCGGAAAACTGGAACTTTAAAATCAATGAAAATAAGAGTTGCACTGTCATCTTGCGAAACATAATAATATAATATATAATATAATATAAATAAATAGGAGAGACTGATTTCAAGTAGAAAATCGTTTCAGGTTTTATTCCGGTTTTGTGAACATATAGAAATTCATATAATCTCTGAGGCAAGCTGCATAGCAATAGGAAAATCCAAGTTGAAAAGGATGAACATCGCTATTGTCCCTTTGGGAAAACATAATATAATTTTTTTTTATAACTTCACCACTGTAAGTCTATATAGGAACACTTATTCCAAAAAACGATTTCTGCTTGCTACATATGGTCAATTATTGGATCGAATACATTAAAATATTACATGTATTTCAACATCGGTATGTGAAGCACATTCAAATATTCAAATATTCTCACGTAAGGTCAGGTTGACAATGAATAAAAGCGTTTTGGAAGCAAGAAAATTGTCGCTGGAATTGATAAAAGATGGATCAACATCCTTTTCTCCGTGTTCTTATTAATCCCCATAAGGTGGAAATACATATAAATACTATTTCGGTTTATGGAAAGTTTCAGTGCAATTGAGAACATTTAAAACAAAACAACAAAAACAACTGTGAATCTGACCGATTATGTAAATGACATGAGATTTGATCCATATGGGTCAGACATTTGTCTCGTTTACAGAGAAAGTTGACATTTTCTTACACTAACTCATGGCATACTTATCAATAAGTCTCATATTTAAATTATATTCCAATTAGTCGTTATATTATTATGTACTTACCTTATGTTTAGCTTCATGAGGTGTATTAATACAACATATTTCTTTCAATAAGTGCAGCCCTAGTTGTCGATATACCACGTGACGCACAGTCGAACAAATTCAGTGGCATCAATGTCCTGTATAACAATGCGCATAACCAATGCAGCTGCATTCAGTTAGCTTAGAATGCCTAGTGCAATTTAGTGTACAGTTACATTGCACTAAGTCGCGTCCCTAATATGATAATATTTTACATAATAATTTAAATCAAGTCCAATAGGGATTCTCGTCCTATCGACATGTACATATATGTTCTGCATGAGCCTATATACAAATCTGGAACCCATGAATTTAACGTTTCACGTGTGTTCACCTGCTTTATGTGCTTCACGAGCTATTTTCCCGTGTTTCTCCAAATCGTCAAAAAATTATGGACACGATTTTGCTCCATTATTGAGCCATGTACCGTTAAATTTTCTTATCCTATAATATTGCGTTATAGATCATTTTTAAAAACATATGTTACACTTGGTATACTGTCTCGAGAGTTTTGTATGCATCCATTTGAAAAGGCTGAAAGTGGTATGCAGCACGTGAAAGGCTATACATTGCGGCTATCATATTTAGGTGAGGACGAACGAGAGAAGACACCGGACCATCGAGAAACTACTGGTAATCTCGCTTATGCCGGTTTTGTACGAGTCTAGATTCGAATGCACGAAGGCAAAGATGAGATGTGAGTAACCTGTAAAGGTGAATCCTTTAGGCCAATCGGAATCCAGAAAAGTTGAGGAAGTAGGGAAAATGAAGTGGATAAAAGCTACAGTTGCAACGTTCTTGTTCTTATTTTTCTTCTTCTTCTTCTTCTTCTTCTTCTTCTTCTTCTTCTTCTTCTTCTTCTTCTTCTTCTTTGTATCATTATTATTATTATTATTATTATTATTATTATTATTATTATTATTATTATTAGTATCATGATGATGATGATGATGATGATGATGATGATGATGATGATGATGATTCTGTGCAGTTTGTTAGGATTAATCACTAGAATAAACAATGCATACCCAAATCTTAAAAACCTTTGTTTGTTTGAAGATTGTATCGACTTATAATCGAGTATAAACGTTATTGGTATCGCACGATTTGGCTGGAGATACAGTGATGGTGTCCGTTGTCCCATCCATCCAAAACTGTATAGCCAAATTGCCCTTGGGAAACCGCTCCGGTGGCCTAGTGGTTAGAGCGTCCGCCCCGGAAGCGGGAGGTCGTCGGTTCGATCCCCGGCCGAGTCATACCAAAGACTTACAAAAATGGTACTAACAGCTGCCTCGCTTGACGCTCAGCATAAAGAGGTTAGTGTTAGGACTGGTCGGCCTGGTGTCAGGATAATGTGACTGGGTGAGACATCATGCTACATGTCTGCGGCATGATGTCTCAGTGCTAGACATCACTATAAACTGCCTCACTGCAGACATCGTAGCGATATGACTGAAAAATTGTTAAAGCTACGTTAAAAATCCTAATCAAACAAACAAACAAACCAAATTGCCCTTGGGTATCCATCTACAAAAGATGTGCGCTTCTTACTAGCTGACGATGGGTGGGTCATAGATCAGTTGTTTTTGTTAGAATTTCCAAATATTTCTTGAACACGTTTTATATATGAAATAGATGTAACAAAAAAAAAACGTTAGATATCTGTGACGGATATCGCATTATAAGCCTCGTTCACCGCTCTGGTGGCCTAAATGATTTTAGTGTCTTCCTTGGATGCGGAAGGTCATGGGTTCGAACCCTGGCCGAGCCATAGCAAGACTAATGGTATGAACAACTGCATTGCTTGCCGTCCTGGTGTCAGAATAATTTGTCTGGGTTGGACATCATGCTACATGTCTGCGGCATGAAGCCGCAGTGGTAGACATTACTATAAACTGCCACACTGTAGACATCGTAGCAATATGACTGACATTCTTTTAAAGTTACGTTACAAATCCAAATGTCACAGTGAAACACACACACTACGGATGACTTGTGAACATTAGTGAGGATATAGAGGTGGTTAACGTACAGCATTAATCGTGGGAATTTGTTATAAGCTCTCCATTACATATTACGGTTATTGCCGTATTATTATTATTATTATTATTATTATTATTATTATTATTATTATTATCGCATTCTTCGCCTTTGTCATCATCATCATTAAAACCATATCTACTATCATTATCATCACAAACGTGACTGATATCATTATCAACATCACCATTACAAAATAAAACTACCACTGATAATACGACTAACACTTAGACCAGCCATAAATCGCCGTCTCTCTCTCTCTCTCTCTCTCTCTCTCTCTCTCTCTCTCTCTCTCTCTCTCTCTCTCACACACACACACACACACACACACACACACACACACACACATACGACCGTTTTAAAGATTGTCCATGGACTGATCTAGTACACAGGCAAGTTTTGTTTCAAAATGTCTACAGACTAGCAGGAAAATCATATTGTTTGTGAAAGCTATCACGTTGGTTACGCCCTTGACTACGAGGAACATAAATGAATGTTATCTTGTAACGATGTACATTCAGAAGGGTGAGGGATCAGGTTTAACAGATGAATTAAGTCTTATCAATCCACCACTACACTGAAAACATAACTTAATGATGGGTTACGTGTTGTAATCAAATGTTAATCCTGTCAGGACAAAGTTCAACAAACACAGAATGATTCATGAGAAACTAGGTACTATATTGGTAGATATTGATGTGAAAATAATGGCATTTTTTTGTGCGAAAACAGAACTCAAGTTTTGTGTCTGAAATGTGAAAAGTTTGGATAAAAACTGAAATTAGATTAGAGAGAGCAGCAAATGCAGCAAATGCAAAAAACTCTCTCTCTCTCTCTCTCTCTCTCTCTCTCTCTCTCTCTCTCTCTCTCTCTCTCTCTCTCTCTCTCTCTTGCACGCGTGGTATGGCATTTCCCAAATGATGATACAGCTACAAGAGGTGAGCACTATTAGTAGTTGTATCAGCAGTTTACTACTACTACTACTACTACTACTACTACTACTACTACTACTACTACTAATAATAATAATAATAATAATAATAATAACAATAGAAAATCAATGTGTTCAGAACTTCGAATGTCTGGTCCCATTTTTAAAGAAGGGTGGGAAAAGATAAAACAATGTTTGGTCCTTCCTGTAATCTCCTGCTATACTTACTCTGCATTTTGATTTTTAAAACTAAGAACAGATAATGGTAAAGTAAACCTATAATACAGCTGCATAACTCGAGGTCAAACCCTCTTCCAATCCTTCGTTACGTATGCTACAATCCCCTCCAGTAGTGCACGTAACGGCTATTTAATTTTATGGAATTATAAATCGTCAAGGCTTATTTTTATCCATTGAGAAAAATTAAATATGATCCTTGTATAACATTGCCACATATGCACCAAAAAAAATGATGTTTACCTTACCGAAATATCCATAATAAAACAAAATATGTTCATATGTCCAGATTGACTGTCAGAGATATCTAAATATTTTATATCGATATCTGCAAGGGGTATTTCTTGATTGGCCTAATCTCAGGAAGGATTACTTAATAATTGATCATGGTAGTAAAAGTCAATAATGCAAACAGTTCCCCATATTTGTTTGTAATCCGTTAAAGATCTGTATCATTACCGTATTGAAAAAACGTAACAATTCAAGTCTATCTGTCTCTCTGTATGTCTGTCTCTCTCTCTCTGTCTGTCTGTCTGTCTGTCTGTCTGTCTGTCTGTCTCTCTGTCTCTCTCTCTCTCTCTCTCTCTCTCTCTGTTTATTCTACGTTGGCCTTGCTTTGTATTTTTTAAAATAAATATATTTATTTGATTTCTTAAGAAAACTTTTAAATTTGTCGTCAATCGTCGTATTTACTAAATGAAGATAAATTAGCAAAGGACGATGAACATTTCGGCATATATTAAAACAGTACATTGATCACAATTCAATATAAAGACATGCCGTAATATAATTTAATTAACCTTGATATCAAACTCGGTCAAATAAATTGTAAGACTTAAATTGTCTTGACATAACTGTAAACTCGACATAACCTAGTTAAAGAGCGAAACGGCTCTACGCTTGTGTAAATATTACCGTATTTTCCCGCATATATCACGCAGACGCAGATAATCCGCACCCTCATATATCCCGCGGGATTTGGGGTTTTGTGTAAAAAATCGTTGGCATAACCCGCAGCTTTGTATAACCCGCAACCATAGATTGATGAACTTTTTGTGTATGTTAACATTGTCTACCATTACTGTTTTTAGAAGGACCGAATTCGTCAATGCTCACACGTTGATGACGAATAATACTACAATTACTACATTTTCACTCACCCGCCCAACATGCAAATTTGTATTTACGCTATCAAGTCAGTCGGCCCCGGTCCATATTCATCCCTCTGCATCATTTCAATTTAATCACCCTTCCTCCGCTATATTCCGACTGGCAGCCGGCAGATTTGAATTTTGAAGCCAGGTACTTTTGTGAGCCGGATATGCAATGGTGTGAGGTCCTGAGGCTGAATGCCACAATTGTCAATTTCGAATGTAGCTCGCATGACGTCAATTAACTATTCAGGCTCGGTACACAGTGCTTGTGCGCGTAGGCTGACTATAGGAGCTGTGCCTCAACCACAGGCTACATAAACGCGGACATTTCTAAATAATCTTGTATTCTTGTAAAGTGTAGATTCGAGTTTAAATAATTTCTTTATGTTTACCGTAATTTAAAAACATGCTGAAACGAAAGTCTTACACAGCTGACTTCAAGCTAACTGCCATTGCGTATATGAAGTGCATGGCAATAGAGCCACAGGCAGAAAATTTGATATTGATGAGAGTGCAACAACCGACCAGTCTCGACAGTTGCCATCAAACTGAAGGCCAAACTCATGGCGGCAGAGAAGCACATTGATGATTTCAAAGGAGGAGTGCATTGGGTATATAAATTTATGAAGAGGAACCAATTGTCAGTCAGAACACGAACGACCGTCGGCCAACGTCTACCCGAGAATTGGGAGAAGAAGATGGATGATTTTCGTGAATTCGTCGCCAAGGAAATTCAGGAGCTTGACCTTCCCCATTCTGCCATTATTAATATGGACGAAATACCTATGTGTTTCGACATTTCGGCAACAAGGTCGGTAGACGAAGTCGGCGTTAAAACCGTTAAAGTGGCAACAACCGGGCAAGAACGAACCTCTTTCACGGTTGTACTGGCTTGTGCTGCAAATGGAGTGAAAATTAAACCTATGGTGATTTTCAAACGGCTGACAATGCCTCTTGAGAAACTACCTTCAGGCATTGTTGTCCATTGCAACAAAAAATATGTAAAATTAGGTAGGTATTTCAATTGAAAACAGAAAATATTGATTATGAAAACATGACGGATACGAAATTTTAAGTTTTTATCCCGAAATGTTGATTTGGTCCCGATACCGTAAGTTGTTGTGAAGTCACCGTAGTAGCCATAATATCCAACCCTAGCAAAACAAAACTAGAACAATATATAAGTTATGTAATTATGTTTTTCAAACAATATATTGAAATATTATTATGTGTAAAAAAAAATTGTGATATAGCCCGCACCCTTATATAACCCGTCCCCCCGCCCCTCCCCCCCCCCCTGCGGGGTTTTTAAAATCTGGTGTAACTCGCGGAATATATGCGGGAAACTACGGTAATCGCTTTTTCAATTTGAATTTGACTTTCAGCAATACAATTTGCTCTTAAATGTGATTGGCTATTAGACACATGCACTAGGTGACAGTAATTGATAGGAGACAATTAACAACTTATCGAGCATTTATCACTTTAAAATGACTGTGATAGGAGACTAATTAATCTACTAGTCACTACTCCATGAGACTGACCACTAGGTGTGTTTCTTATTCACACAATTTTTTAAATAAAAAAGCAACAAACCCTATTAGATCTCTTTGGACAACGAATATTCTATGCTCACTGCCCTATTATAGCGACCGATCGAAACTTGACTATTAAATATATTATTCCGACAAAGGACCAATGTATTTTAATAGAGATTTAACTGGATGCTCACTGCAACTTAACCATAATGGTTAGTAGAAAATAAGATAAATAAAATTTGCGTTGAAAAATAAAATTAAGATTGGATGGTTCGTTGATTGTAAATTTTACGGCACACCAACACTGTCAAGCTATGTAGCTCAGCTACAATTTGTATACGATAACGATTTATGTATCGTAAAGATGTATTATCAATGAGCGATACAAGTGTAAAAACAATGATGAGATAGCGAGGACAGAATAAAATGTTTACGATCAATGAGATATATAGACATTCCTCCGATATTGGATGTAAATATCAATGTGATTTCCGCTATTGAAATTTTCAGCAGTTGATTCACCATCCCTTGAACCGTCAGTCTCAATAAGTGTATAGTTCTTAAATTCGGGAAAACGGTCCTTATAAAAGATATGGCATGATTTGTTTCGGATAGTATTCTTCGTACAGAGTAAAACTCATTTTGGTTTGTCTTAGAAACCAGGAGGGTGTTAAAGAAAGGACAATTGGATTTTTGACATATTTTTTTTGTATTATCAAGACTGGAAAGTTTCTGTTGCCAACTTTATGGATGATATTTGGTATCATATTTCATATTTGAGTTGGGAAACAGGTGCAAAAGCAGGATTTAAAAAGATGGAACATAGTTTTAGGGCATATTGTAACGATACTGTTTCTTAGGATGTGATAGATTTGGCTCTTTCTAGATATGGCACTTTCACATCTGTCAAACGGCTATAAAATAGGGATGTCCTAAACGCCCCCAAACGGTTATAAGATGGGACAGTCCTAAACGCCCCCAAATGGTTATAAGATGGGTTATGTCCTAAACGCCCCCAAACGGTTATAAGATGGGTTATGTCCTAAACACCCCTAAACGGTTATAAGATGGGTTATGTCCTAAACGCCCCCAAACGGTTATAAGATGGGTTATGTCCTAAACGCCCCCAAACGGTTATAAGATGGGTTATGTCCTAAACGCCCCCAAACAGTTATAACATGGGTTATGTCCTAAACGCCCCCAAACCAAACGGTTATAAGATGGGTTATGTCCTAAACGCCCCCAAACGGTTATAAAATGGGTTATGTCCTAAACGCCCCCAAACGGTTATAAGATGGGTTATGTCCTAAACGCCCCCAAACGGTTATAAGATGGGTTATGTCCTAAACGCCCCCAAACGGTTATAAGATGGGTTATGTCATAAACGCCCCCAAACCAAACGGTTATAAGATGGGTTATGTCCTAAACGCCCCCAAACGGTTATAAGATGGGATGTCCTAAACGCCCCCAAACGGTTATAAGATGGAGATGTCTTAAACGTCCATAAATCGCTATAACCAGGGGATGTCATAATAGGACACATGATAGGACATTTAGGATTTTTGGAATTAAGTACACAAGACTGTAAATGTCTCTTGAATTTTAACTTTCTCAGGGCCAATTATACAACCCGATACCCGCAATGACGGGGGAGGGGGGGTACTACATTTAGAGATGACAGGTATACTTAGATGAATCTGAAATTCAGAGTCTAATTAATACAATCATGGGAATTAAATATAACATTCAATCAGTCAATGATCAGCGCAATGCTACCTTAATAACATTCAATCAGTCAATGATCAGGGCAATGCTACTTTAACAATCGTACTTCAAAGTGATTTCCTGTGAAGTTATACTATAAAAAGGACGCTAGCAATCCGTTTGTAGTTCTGTTTTACTTTAAATCTAGTACAAAGCAAACATACTAGCTTCGTCCTGTGAGATATATCCTTAAAGTTTAAAGGCTTTTCAACATTTATTTTTCGACAAACGTACAGGCATGCATCAGACATGTAGCGGACGCTATCATTTCATCTTAGCACCTGGATTTCCGAATCCCTTCCAAATAGACTTCATAACAGTCGCGCAGATGATTAAGGGTTTGCTTGTGGCAAGCGTAAACCCAAGATCAACGGTGTTACCATACGGACTGTTTATTGTGGGTTTAACTATGTAATAGTTAGCAGTAGATAGTAGTGATTAATTTGCAAATAGGTATGTTTGAAAGACGGACGAAACAGAGAGCTGCCTCGTTGCGATCGGTTAATTCGGCGTGATTATTTCCGTCACGTTATATGCAGAACAATCGAAATGCCAATCTGACAGATTTTAAATGCAACTTATCTCCCCCGTCCCCCGCCTTTGTTGAGAGTGCTATATCAACATCTCAGAAGCCACATGCCAAGATGACAAATGGTTCTCAAATGTCAGCATTATGTTACGTGTTTAGGCTTTAATAAACAGTAACATAAAAAACGTGAAAACAGGAAGCTTTGTAAAATTTAACAACTAATTTATTTCACTGGAAAAAGATTGTGAAAATGGAAAAAGAACTTAGCTTTAAGAATCAAATCCAAAATTCTTCTTCAGTAAAGAATAATCCACGAATTAAAGTACAAAATTACTAGTAATGAAATGTTCTAATAGATGAAAGTTCGAGTCCTGTTGGAAAATACAAGATGGGAAACGATGACGTATGCCGAAGCCTGTTTTGTGCTTATATACCGTTCCTTGTAGAAATACAATATTTAACACTCCGTTGTTGGAAATCCGAATAAAAGTCTGATAGACAGTCTTTGTCCAAGAATTATGTTCAAGCAAATCAAATATTTCCAGAGATACGAACTAATTATACCTTTAAAATCCAAATGAACTGAAGAAAAATTAACATGGATTCAAAAACTTGCTACAACAAAAGAAAATGACTTAACGTCGGGTGTGAAATCGCAAAACTGAAAACATTTCACTAAGACAAAAGATTATATCGTGTTCTAATACGCAGTTTAAAAATATCCCCAAAATGCAAAATCGAGAAAAAAAAAGGGAGGGTGGGAAGGGGTCACGCAATTGTTTATATCACGTGTTCCTAACATGACCCTGACGAGAACATATTATTTTACTTTAAGAATAGAAAGTTGTTATCTTCTTAATTCACTAGACCAATCTTGACCTTGACAACAACCAATCATTTTAGAATAAAAATAAAACCTGTTTACGTGGCTGTCACTAACTCTAGATCAACATTGCTTGTTCACCACAGAATATTTCAGGTGAAAGAAAACTACTGCAGATAAACGCATTAAAATTCAGATTCGTACAAGAGTGCACTCGAGAGAAAGCGGCATACGTGTCTTCAGGTCAAGTTTTAACTTGCAGAGTAGTGGACGTCGTGTTGATGAATCAAGTGTCTAATATTGGTTGAAAATCGGACATAGTATATTGTTTGCATCCATAAGGTCGAGGAATTAACACCCACACCGATCTCGTGTGAGAATGCGAGTTTAAATAATGCTATAGTCGGTTTCAAAGTCACATACGTAGCTCAATAAATATGCAGGACATATAAACCCCTACCCATTTGTTCAAAGATATTGTTCACTGTTCGTGCCTAGTTCCTTCAACATTACACTATAAAACGGGCAATCTAATCTTGGGTAATTTTAGTAGCAAGAAAAAAGGGGTAATTAAATGGATTCTTCGGTAGTTTTTAATACATATACATTATGTCAGTAGCTTCAAGTTCTTTATCTGTCATGGGTTTTGAGAATACAACCACCACATCCTCTCTCTCGGAGATGCTCAATAGTTGCCAGTGAGGGGGGAAAGCTAATTTAAAGTATTACATTTGCATATATGATTCGATGGTAATTAGGTTAAGGAAATTCACACTTACATCTTTAATTCACAACAGTTGGATTTCTTTACATCTCCTTAGTATATTTTGACTTGTGTTCTTTCAGCAAACTCAATCGTTAAGAATGGGTTTTGATTCCAAAGGTCCCAGAGTCTCGAATTCGACTTACAATTTTATAATGTGTGTATGTGTATTTCGGCGAGAATAATACATTTAATCCATTACAGTATAGGTACATACATGCACGCGCAAATCTATCTATCTATCTATCTATCTATCTATCTATCTATCTATCTATCTATCTGTCTGTCTGTCTGTCTGTCTGTCTGTCTGTCTGTCCGTCCGTCCGTCCGTCCGCCTGTCTGTCTGTCCGTCCGTTCATCCATCTATATATAGTTGTGCGTCTGAGTATGAGTGCATACATACATTAACATATTATATGCATTATCCTGATGTAAATTTCACATGCAAAGGTAATGTTCTTTTTCATTCTGTTCGTTGCAACATTTTTTTCTGCATAGGTCTCTTGAGTACCTAAACATTTTTTAATTTATCCCCAATCAGTGTTCTATTAAGGTGACCATTTATTATTTACAGTAATATTTTATGTCATAGATGTGTAAAATTGTATCAGTTTTATTGCATTGTTTCTATCTTCAAATTTGAACTTGTTATAAAAATAGATTAGCAATAAGTGCAATAATGCTTGTTTATCCATTACTAAATGACAAAGGGCTTGTGAAGACCGCTTCTGTGGCCTAAGTGGTTAGAGGGTTCGAACTCCGGTAGAGCCATATCAAAGACTTACGATACTTGATACTAGCATCTGCCTTGATTGGCATTCAACATTACGAGGGGCCCGAGTGGCCGAGTGGTCTAAAGCGTCTTCCATTACGGATCACTGTCATCTCACCTCTTTCTGCGTGGGTTCGAGTCTAAGATTCGGCTAATGTAGTTATGTGAGAAAGCTTGCCCGTAGCTTCTCGTGGGTCGGTGGTTCTTTCTGGGGATTTTCCCGGGTTCTTCCTCCACCAATAATACTGGCCACCATGTATAGCCTATCGTGTGCTGAAAAATGGCATTAAACCCTACAACAACAACAACAACAACAACAACAACAATAACATTACGAGGTTAGTGTTGGGGTTGGTCGGCTTGATGTCATGATAATGTGACTGGGTCACGATGCCCAATTGCTGTCACACTGCAGACATGTGACATAAGAATTGTTAAAGCTACGTTACAAATTAAAATCACACACACACACACACACACACACACACACACACACAGATTGCTTGTTCCCACATTTGTAAAAATATTGTTCCATCTCAACATTTGTTAAGTTTGATAAGTATCCATTTAATTCTACACATTTGGATGTAGAGCAAAAACTGTCCAAACATAAAAGACAATGTAATTTCGGTTGCTTCTATTGCAAAGTTAATTTATTGGAGATAATTTCACTTTAGTAAAAAAAAAAAACTTATTATAATTTGTCAGTATTTGAAATTTTAAATGAATTTTTACAAAATAAGTCTTCAATGTTTAAGGAAAGCCAGAACGGTAAGAGAGATAAGATAGGGAATATTTATAAGAAAATGTCTATGTGTTTCGTATTCAATTCACTAGATTAAAAAAACAGATTAAGAAAACATTTTGCTAATAACGCATCACGATTCCAGATCTATATGCGAACTCACAATCTTCACCTGCACACTTATTATTCTCTATTCGATATTTTATTCTTTCGTCAAACGCAGTTACCCAATGATCAGTATGCATGTTTATGAAGTGCAACATGCACATCCAAATCAGTGTCCTGGACAGAAGGTGTGTTGTTGTTGTTGTAGGGTTTAAGTTTTTTTCAGCACAAGATTGGCTAAATGTGGCCGCCAGTATTAATGGTGGAGAAAGAGTCCAGGAAAACCCCCGACGGAACCATCAACCCACGAGAAGCTACTGGCAAGCTTTCTTACATATCCACATTGGCTGAACCTGACAGTGGAACCCTGGGACACATAGGTGAGATGGTAGTGATCGGTAACAGTGAGCACTTTAGATCACTCGGGGCCCCGATAGAAGGTGTAACTTTTAAATTAAACTAAACGCAATGTTCATTTATCAAAGAGAAATTGGCTTCAACCTTGAGTTTAGTTTTTATTGTAAAGTTTTGATCAATAAAGGAAATATTTACGTATTATTTCATTTTCTGAGCTTCGGTGTCTGGTACAAATTTTCCTGAATCTAAATTATTTAAAAAAAACAACATTTTAAAACATTTTTAATAGAAAAGACCATTATTACTAACCATATAATAAACAATAACATATCGGTATACACATTTTGCACATAGTACGTATGGGAACGACTGAAAAACGGTCTAGCTTTCACTGTTCCACTGAGAAGGAGAATTCGTTCAAAAGAGAGGAAAATGTCGCCATATAACATTATGTTTAATATTCAGAATGTTCAGAAATTAATTAGTCTGTTAACGTATTGATACGCAAGTTACAACTCCAAACAAAATTGTACATATTTGCAGAATTTGATTTTGTATTGCTCTTTTCAAACTTTACCATTACTTGGCACTACACACCTACTAATATTAAATGTGTAAAATTAAATTAAAAATAAAAATATTAAGTGGCAGATATTTAATTAATCATATCCTATCCATTTGTTTTAAATGTGTCTCGCTTTGCGAAGACCAACCCGAGATCAACTGGTATGTATGTATGTATGTATGTATGTATGTATGTATGTATGTATGTATGTATGTATGTATGTATGTATGTATGTATGTATGTATGTATGTATTTGATACAATAAACATTATAACAAATACACTTACCTGCTTGTACACTTTTCAATTCCAGTATATTTCCATATAAAAGTAAAACAATGTACAACCAGCAAATGGAGCGATGTTGTTTTCATAAAGCACACACCTTTATCAACTGTTATTGTCACACTTGATACTTGTACGCATTTAAATGCCATTTAAACTGTCTTATATTAGTTAAGAGTACCAAACAGGAATGTGTATTAGACAGTAGGTACAAGGAATTCCACAGTGGCTGGTTTCATTGTGTATTGACAAGGAAAGGCCCATACACTTGTATGATTTTCTATATACCTGCATTGGGGTATGCGCTACGTACACAAATACAGTTAAGTGTTTGGAGAGAGGTATGGGTCAATATTGAATGGGGAAATTCCAGGTGCACAAGTCAGTAGAAAAATAATAAATCACTGTCAAAAGTCAGTTTGAAAAAGATATATATATATATATATATATATATATGTATATATATATGTATATATATATATATGTATATATATATATATGTATATATATATATATATATATATATATATATATATATATCGCGCGCTCATGTGGAGGGTCAATAACAATCAATTGGCGGTGATTGATACATCTTTGACAACAAGGGGTTCGTAAACGTTTCTAATAAATTACGTAAGTACGTACTTATGTTGATGAACCGGTTTTTCTGCTTTCCAGCATGCATACACAGTTAGCAATGTACTTGTCTTCAACTTCGTTTTGAAGTTTTACGCAATTATTTGTTTAACCATTGTGGATAACATCTACTGTTATATACAGCTGTGGTTATTAAGACGGAAATAATTATATGGGTGGTTAGTAGTTCCATTTTAGAACTGGCTTGTTTTTCTTGTTTTATTCTTAATATTATAACAGTAGTTTGACCACAAAAATACCCGCATAAAGTACAATACATTTCCGATATAAGTGTAAGATTATTAGTACTATGATACCGTTTATTGACTAATGATAGTGTAAACGTCAGGTATCGCTTGCTTAATTTTGAAATTACAAATCACATGAGGGTGGGAAAATTGTAAAACCAACAAGAAAACTGAAAAATGGAATACAAAAAAATTAAACGTTCGTTAAACTTCCATTTGTGCATGTAACGAGAGAATATATATATATATATATATATATATATATATATATATATATATATATATATATGTGTGTGTGTGTGTGTGTGTGTGTCTTTTGTGTGTTTGTGCTTGTGTGTATGTGTAGCGCTCGCATTGTATTATAAGTCTTTGGGTTGACTCAACCGTAGATCGATCCCGTGATCTTTTCCAATCGAGGCGGACGCTTTAACCAATAGGCCACCAGGCTGTTGATTTTTTTCATTTTTTTTCAGTTGACTAGAGACATTAGTAAAGAACATTGTAGTGTTATGTGTAGCTTGTGTATGAGTTCATTGATCAAGCTGATAAGCAAATTAACTCTCAACCTGCATAGAATAATGTGCTGAATCGAAGTGGTTTTCTGTTGCATCGGTATTACGTTCCGGCATTTAGCTTTCGTATGTGTACCTATTAACGATATTGTTTACATGAACTGAAAAGTGTATTGTATGGACTTAAAATAAATTTGACATATAAACATCACACCATATTATGACAACCAATGCTTACTATCTTTCCGGATTTTGTTTTTTTAATGTGAAGGAACATACATACATTTGTTGGTTGTGTAGCAAGGAAGTGAATGTTGTGAAAAGGTAGACATATCATCCATGAAATGGTCTAGGAAATATATGTCAAGAAAACCAAACACAACACAACTTAAATTTAACCTGTGCTGAAAGTATTGGAGAAAGTGACTATTAAACAGGACAAATAACGGCACGGTGTGCTATTTATTGTGTTAACTTTGTTTTTATGTACGCAATAAATGATTAGACTCTTTCAATGAATTTATGATAGATGTAATTAAAAATCCATTACCAAATTCACACAGCTACAATGTCGCCAGTACGTGCAATTCGTAGTATATATGAAACTCGTTTGAATAATGGACATTGTGAGGAATGCAATTTCTCTCTAGAACTGAGAAATCCTGCCATTTTTCACATGTGTATGAATTAAACCGATCTCGATCGGTGACATCCGTGGGTAAACCGATTTTACTCGAAGGCTTGAATACAAGATTTAATGACGTCGTCGTTTTAAACATATGAAGTCAATACCACTCTACATCTGATTGTCTTATGCCCAAGTTCGCGCTTGAAAGTGCAACAATTGATTACCAATATTTATCCGCCTTATTTGTATCAAATGCACGCGTTGTCTTCTCAGATTCGCTTAAACAAGTGGGCTTGCCTGTTTTCATTTGCTTTCCAATAACTGTATCCGCCACATGCGAATGTCGTTGTTTTTGGATTAGTCACTTACGGAATTTGTCGAATTTTATCACACCGCAACGTTTGGGGCATTACCGAAAATGAACGGAATTAAGAGCGACGTTCCGTGACTGAATTTGGAGATGGTACCTCTTAATTCTAAACTTAATATTTAATATTCTTTAAACCTAACATCTTGATTATTTCAAGCTGCGGTTTAGGTGAGACACATTTGTTATAACAAATTATTTGCATCCTTCCAAACTTTAGTTAGATTGTATGAATGGTAATAAACGCAGTATTGGGGCTTTAACAAATAAATTATTGATGCAACGCAAACTTCCGTTGCAATAATGGCATATATGCCTCTCGTCTCGTTTATCATTACATCGGGTTCCTCACATATCAGGAATCTTTTCTTAAGTGAAAGGGTAGGGGTGGTGTGGTGTTCTCTTTATCGACGACAAATTGTATAACTATAACATGATAAATAATATTTTAGCCTGTTTTGCATTCTGTGTGCACAATAGTCATTATTGCATAATTTTATGCGTTTCAACACTAATGAAGGTAGATAGTAGTATAACAAAGAGTTAATCATATTACTTGAAAATAAAACTGATCTTCGACCCATGCCAGGAATAATTTATTCGGTGCATTCAAAACACACAGTGTGTGTGTGTGTGTGTGTGTGTGTGTGTGTGTGTGTGTGTGTGTGTGTGTAATTTAGAGTTGTAACGCTGCGTTAACAGTTTTCCGATCATATCACTCATATCAGCAGTGTTGCAGTTTAAAATGATGTCTAGCACTGTGTTATCTTTAATTCGCATTGTATTCCTTTGGAAAAATCGTTTTGAGACTCGTTTTTGTTTCAGATGCATCCCGTTTAATACACAAAGGTTATCAAATCAAAAGTTTACTTCTCAAGATATGATTGAATATGTCTTGCCATATACTCATACTAGGGCTCTCACGGATATTTGAGGAGAGTTGAACAATTCATATATTCTCCAGAAACTTGGGAGCAAAACATTGCAATAATGCATTCAGTTTCATTAAATTTATACAAATATGACGTACTTGTAAGACTGTGTATATCACACGAGGAAACAAAGGACTGTGAATTAAATTACCAGCGTTTATTAAACTGCAATAGTTCAGGTTCGAAGCCCAAGAGGGACACTTAAGATATGTTACGTTTGTAAGGTCTTACGATGACGCTTTTATCTGCTCTGACGTTTTGACGTAATAATTTCATTAAGTTTGATCTATTATACCGTCAGTCCTGCTTCAATTAATTGTTTTGATGTCTGTAATGTACAGATGAATTATGCCCGTAGATATCATAAACTGGCAAAAAATGACCAACTAAATATATAACTATCCGATGAGTGAATTCTAATTATGGATAAAGTGTTTGAATGTATTCATTAAAATTAATTTGTCCGTAGGGATTTGGCATGATTATTGACTTGTCCTAAAAAGTACAAATGTATAAAATTGTTATCTGCTATGACATAGGTTTACATAAGTTTATGATGTGAACTTTTGAGAAGATGGTGGTAGTTGAATATAATAACCACTGCATGTTACAAGTGGAAAAGCTATAAAAATATAGTGACTTTGTGCAGAAAATATTTGGACAGTTTATATTCAGGTTATTAGGTTATCTAAATTGTTCAAATGTGCATGTCGTTGTTAACATTTCCCATTTTGAATATCTTTCTTAATGCCATTATGTACCCCCATACCCCCCCCCCCCTTCATACTACCGAAGAAAAAATGAGTATATTTTGTCATGTCGTATAAACGACGCCATTTCTCAGCTATTGTGTTTACAGACATGACACGTTCAGTTATTACATAAGTAGAAGCCGAGTGTTATAATACCTGTATGCGACTCTTGTCGGCTCTAAAGTTTACTGCTGGTTTTGACTTTTCACAACGAAACATCCTTTAGAGTGTTTTTATTGTTTACATTTCATAAAGGATTTCATTTATCGAGTTAGAAACCCTTTCATTTGCGATAAACCTATCATTCTTTTTCCACTTTTGGGTTTCTTATTTCATTTGGGATCATATAGCGCTGAAGTAACACACTCATTGTGGATCCTGAAGTTGTTAGTTCGATTCCGTTGTTCCGACATGTTGAAGATTAGTGGTGGTCAGGCAAAATTGAATCGGTTTCTCTCAGTTATACACTTTCCTTTACATTAATGACAATGCGATATACGTTTTAAAACAATTTAACAAGAAACTAAGGGGTTTTCTTGTATTGAACTCGAGAAATATAAGACCATGGAACTTTGAGTATCTTCTTTACTTCGATGTATCCAAACATGTGCTAGATTTAATTTACTCAGACTTTGCAATTTCATGGTGTCCTAAGAACACAGATTTTGAGCTTAAGTTTCAGTTTCCCTTTCTTCAACAACGTTTCTAGGTTTCTTGTAATATGAGCCGTCGGGATCGCCTCTAATAAGATGATGGAACATATTTTGCAATCGACGTTTAAAACGTTGTTATTATTGTTATTATAGAGTTTAACGCCAATTTTCAGCACAAGATAGGCTATACATGGCGGCCAATATTTATGGTGGAAGAAGAACCCAGAAAACCCTCGAAAGAATCACCGACCCACGAGAAGCTACCGGCAAGCTTTCTCACATACCCACATTGCCTGAGATCGAGGCTCGAACCCATGCAAACAGGTGAGATGGCCGTGATCCGTAATGATCGGCGCTTTAGACCACTTGGGGCCCTTTAAATAAAGTCTAAATTTTAATCTAAATGCACACATGTGTTTATAAAATTTTCTGCACGTCAAAATGGAAGAGATATATGCTTCGATGTTACATTATCAGTAAGGGTTTAGACAATGACATTTGCAAAACTACGAAAACTCAAATTTACATACATGATATGGATGTGATACACTATGTCAAAGTGAGTAGATCCTACATAAGTGTTAGAGAAACTCTAGACTTAAAGTACATTCAAGTCACTGTGCCGACTCTTCGCAAACTTTAATAGTTCAAACACATACAAAATGAACGCTACAATGTGTTCTCATTTTCACTATGCTATTGAACTGCTATCGGGTCAGCATCTGTTCAGTAAGCATATCATCAGCTGTACTATACAATGACTTGCGAATATTTTGTTCGGTTGCAATTTGTATTTTCCTTCTAAAATGCACTCAGTCTACCTCATGCATCCGATGCGTTTATTCTGTCTTGCCAATGACGACTGAGGATGCTCTGATAGGTAAATACTTAGATCTGTATAAAGGTATCTATATCACTTGGAATTTATTTTACCTGGGGCAGTATTTTAATTAATACTGGAACATTAATGTGTGAAATGATAATATAAATTCTAAATTATAAAAAAATAGTGACAAATGCAGAAAAGACATTTCAACAAAACTGTCACAAAGAGTATTTAGAGCAAAATGTTAACTATACAAATATCTTTAATTTTTGTTGTTCCACCCGAATTTAAGTAAGTTAATCTTCGCAATCAGGATTTATGTGACTTAGTCTTTGTCATCATAATGTTTGTAATTTAGTTTCTTCTGTCAAACCTTATGCAATTAGTCTCACTTGAACTCTCCAAATCATCAGTATTCTCACTTCTTTGATTGCGCATCGCGTTTGATGCTAGAAGACTTCAGATTACAGGACATGCTGAAAACATCAAGGTGCGCATAAGAAAGAATTATTGTGTTTCTCTAAAATTTGAAAATTGGTTCCAATATTCGATATTGCGTTCGATGTTTATTTTATTTGAAATGCTCGGCTTATTAAATATTAGATCCTTGTAGAAATGCGCTCTAAACCTAATGTAAACTAAGTTTTATGTCTGTCCCTAGGAATTATTCATGTTCATCCTACGATTACTCCAGTACACCTTACAATTCCTCTTCTCACACTACGATTACAATTACTCCGGCTTTCTATTAATTTAATCTACCCTACGATCCCTCCAAGCCCCTACTTCGATTACTTCAGGTCATCCTTCGATCCATCAGACTTCACCCTACGATTCCTACAGATCACGCCACAATTATTCCAGTTCACCCTTCTATATCTCCAGTTTGCCTTCTCGAGCTCACCTTATGATTACTCCAGGTCACGCAACATTCGTTCCAGCACATCCATTTTGAACGATATGGCGTGTTATCCAAAAACTGTTTATTAGAGGTAGAGCTGTTGTGCAGCGCTGTAACACGCACTCTAGGGCGGTAATGAGTTTGGCATATACTAAGATGCGGATTTCGTAATTCGTTCTACATTTAACAGCCAATCGGCGATTGGTGCGCACCGTTACAAAAGTCAATAACCTATGGATAGACACTCGAGGCCAGAATCGATGGGACATGGATGATGATGATCAAAAGGACAATGCTGTAAATGCCGCCTGCCTTGGAGATGATAGTCAGAGCACTATCAATAACATACTTCAACTCGTCACGTTTAGCGACCCGGCTTACATTGTGAGAGGAATACTCCCTGCAAATATACTGAGAACATCAATGGCATTTAACAAGTACTGTATTCGTACCCATCGTTGTCCAATAAGATCAACCAGGTCATCTTCATTAATATCATCAAGGTCATTTTCGATGAAACTGCGGTGTTGAAAAGTGTTTCGCGTATACACGTGTAACTCATTTTCGAGTCCACGTTGCTTATCCCAAGCATTACTCAGAGAAACGTGCTGTCAGTTCGCTTGCTCATATCTGCTATTTCTTTGTATTGCTTTCAACTCCTGGAGCATTTGCTTGTCACATCTACGTTTGTCATCAGAATGATATCGATACCATATATCGTGCCGTAAGTTCCGTTGATGAAGCTGTCCTTACAGCAACCCGGACATCTATAGATATATTCAAGTGACGTCACATAATTACATGACTGTAAGATGGGCGTGCAAGCAACCAGTTAACTGTATGCCATATACTAGAATACTAAAATATAGCAGTTACATATATTGGCATTGAACACGTTAAAGGTGCTACCACATTTCACATACGCGTTATCATTAATATATGGAAGATGTGGCGAAGTACACTGGACTACAATGTTTAGGAGTAATCTGCTTCAGAGATAAAATGGGATATTTATTATTGTGATGTGCTAAATTCAAATATGACCGTTAAAACAAATAATTGATTACTGTTTCCACGATATTTGTTTTACATATTGTGTCTACTGTGTAAATAGTCTAGTTGTAATCAGAGATTGTAATCCTAGGTCTTATCGTTTGATTATGGTTGCTTTTACATGATACTATTTAACCTGCCATGTTTATGTAGCACTTTAAAAAACAATGAATATATATATATATATATATATATATATATATATATATATATATATATATATATATTATGAAACAAAAGACAGAAGACTATTATGTATATATAAATATATAGTTTATTCTTATTCAGTGTCTTACTCTGTGCGTCTTGGCTTGTCTCTTGGATTCATTTGATGCTATTACATGTAGTCGTGCTCCTCATGTTTGTCATATGGCATTTTAAAGGGTCCGATAAAATTAAACAAGTTTTTGATGATTGTTTGAGAATAACGCGATTGCATTAAATCTGACCGAAATATAAAAATCGTTCACATTTGTTTCCTCCATGTCAAATTCTATATTGCATTTCTTCACTGTTCAGTGCCCTCTTTTGAAACTCCCTACAACCTGACAACGGTGTTATAATGACCTGTTTACCATATTCGAATTTTAAATTCCCTGCCTTTACCCACACAATCCTTTCCCTGGTCGTGCCTTTAATAAAGTTCCGACTTTTTATGCTAAATATTCTGAGTAAATATTTTGAGCCAATCTGGCAAAGAATAACCGAACAAGCACACAAACACCGACGTAGTATAAGATGAAGCTGATAGTTCTTGAGGCTTCGAATAACCAAGCCGCATGTAGAGTGCTTGATACATCCGTTAACTTAACAGAATGCATCGTGCTTGAGGCTTCGGATAACCTATCGTAATGCATAGTGTTTGAAGCCTTAAATAACCATATAGAATGCATTATATACCTTGCTTTGTTGATTATACATGTGCATATCTGAATATAACTCTATAAAGCTACAACAGAAGCGGTCACAAGCAACTAGAAATGATACTGGTTCACCTAGCAATGCAGACAGAAATATCATTTCCAATGAAAAATGAAGAACGCATTTTAATTTATGACTTTCCTATTCTCCACCAAATGGAACAATAGCGTCCCTTGATACCTATATGAAATTAGTTGTCCTCTTGTTTGTTATGTACCTGATTACTCCGTTAGAGACAGATACATATCGACAAAAATGCCGTGCATGAAGGAACTTTCTTCTTTATTCTAGTATCCGATCACACGTAAATGCTGGAAATACCCTCTTTTAATAGCCCCCAGTCTACCTTGTTAAGAATTAATTGGCGTTGAAAGAGAGATTTACAAATTATTATTGCACAATGCCCAAATTGTCATCAGCCCGGATAAAAAATGGTGCCATCTATTAAGCCGTGTTTTTGTCACCCTTTTCAATTTTTGAAACTATTGTGATGAATTTTACATTTTGATAAAATTTATTTGTAAGCTAGTCCTGACCTTAATTAGGGTAAAAACTATATATTGTTCTTCTCTTACTAAGATTTATTGTTATGTTCTTCAGATGCCAGTTTGGTTGTTTCATGTTTTCTCTTTGTATAATTTGTTCTACTTATTTCTGTTGTTTATGTCATCTAGCCATTACCCTTCACTCATTTAGTTTAACATGTTTCGTACCACCTGTTGTATTTGTT
Source organism: Unio delphinus (assembly GCA_029339505.1). NCBI lineage: Eukaryota > Metazoa > Mollusca > Bivalvia > Unionida > Unionidae > Unio > Unio delphinus. Next base: position 459,577 of record JAQISU010000061.1, on the reverse strand, counting down.
TGAATTTTAATGTAAATCAAATGACCCTGGGTAGGTTGTATATATTTCAGTCTGATAATTATGTTACTTGTATTTTTTTGTAAGCTGGATGTTGTATTTTTGTAAGAAAAAACTTTTTTCATCGTGTTGATCTGAGTTTAAAATTTTGTCGGTTTGCACCACTCATATTATGTCAAAGACATATGAGCTAATATTGCTTGTAATACGTACTTAAGATCGAATAAACAGTAACATAGAAAGAGTGAAAATAACAAGCTTGTAAAACTTAATAAACAATTTATTGAGTACAATTTTTTTTCTTCAGAAAAGAAAAATAAACTTACGGTTTTAAGAATCAATTCCAAAATTAATCCAAAATAGTTCAAAATATTATCCACTAGAGAAGTGGCTAAAGTCCTGGTAATAAAATGTTCAAATAGTTCTAAGTTCGAATTCCAGCGACGTATCCAAAATGGAAGACGATGCCACTTGATTTAGTCATGTCTTGTTAATAAAATCTCTATGAGCACAGCTCTTTCCCAGATAAATAATAAAAAAATTCCTCTTGATCCAAACGAATTGACACAATTTCCAGTACAAGGTTATAATAACTCAAAAAGACACAACTTAATAATCTAACAGCCCAATTTTCTACTGAATAGCTCGCTACTAAAACATTGTTTAAATATCTGTTTTTTACGTAAGAAAGGGGTCACGTGATCTTGTAGAATCTATCAGAACAAATTTACGTTCAAAAACTCACGTACGCAGCATATGACCCAATTAAATTAGAAACATGTTTATATAAAACTTCACAATGTCCTTGGAACCAACCAATCATTTTAAAAGCTTGTTTACAACTCCGAAACCAGGTCAGAAATGAGGTCAACACCTGGTGTTTAATCTGTAAAGGACAGGTCACCCCCCTTCAATAAATGAATAGTAAAATACTTAAAATGCCAAATTTAAATCTAACAAACAAACAAAAATAAATATAAATGACTTATATCTAATATACGTAACACTTGGATGATACCCAGTCTCACCATATACAGTCACAAACATGTGGAATGCTTCTAATATTTCGACAGTGACTTAATGTGATATATAACTGCAGTTGTTGGTTCCAGTGTTAGAAAACTCAGAGACACTCGCACAAGAAAATTATTCGGTTTTCGCATGATGTTTAGCAGTACAGCAACACAAATCGATTATTTAGTATTTAGGCGATTCAAGCACATTGTTTTAATCAATGACACACTATGTTTACAGACCTGGTTGAATTGATGCCAGAACTTACACCCGTTGTGTTCCAATCATGGCACGCTCACCGCTGAGGCACCGCGAGATTATATTAATTTGTGATGCATTATTTGCGCCACAGATTAACTATAAAATTAAAATTACGTTGAAAATCGTAACGCAAAAATAGAATGCTGACATTTTGCTCGATTCGAGGTACGTGTATTGCTTTTATTTATGCTATAATCAGGAGTGCATGTGGTGCCTGGAAGGCGGTAACTACTGTGATTGGCTAGGCAGTCATACTCATTCACTTGGCACTCAGCTCTCATCTGTAACTCCAAGAAGCGCTGGCACATCCCGAGAAACAACCTTGCTGGCGAAACCAGGGTCAGGGTAGCCGACAGTTCTTAAACCCTCGGTAAGTTAGGCTTTGTCTACCTAGCATGTGAAGACTAGATTCGGCAGCCTACGCGGAGCAACCACTAGCCGATCAAAGGGCCCAAAGGCGATTCCCAGCAAAGCGCCGTTGAGCACTAATGGCACGACATGATACGTATGACGTCCTGTTCATCCACTGCACTCAACTCTGTATCCAGCCGTCTCGACGTTCTCGTGCTACTAAAGACATATGGTTTTGAGCCCGAGAGTGAGGGTTAACGAACTGCGAAACTCTACCGCACTTAAGGTCACTGCGCAAGTTATTCTTGTTATCAACCCATCCCATTTCATCATCCACTAAAGTCCTGTGGCGACAGGCGAGCAACGAAGTGGATTGCGTGGGTACACCTACACAAAGGCGGTTAAGGCCATTAGGGCCGCTCTCCACTGACATGGAGCAGCAGTGGAGTTCGGCAGCCCTCTGTGTAACTAAGCAGCCCTATTCAGGAATACCCTGCTCACCTCCCTGGCATGATAAATAGGCTAGAAAAGATGCCCTAAACAATGACTGGTCTAAACGTTCCTTGTCAGCATACCAAAACACAAAAAAAAACTAGGATTGTTCCTCTTGCACTTGCGCATGTCATGTGCGCACATTACTGGGTATAGACAATGCAGAAAGACCCCGAAAGACAACCGCCTTTATAGCAGAGGAACTCGCCATATAGAACGTGGAAATTGCTGCCTTAAGCGAAACTCGGCTTACAGGAAAAGGTGAATTCTGTGAAAGTGGCTCCTGATACACCTTACCATCATCAATTGTTATGCTCCAATCATGACCAACCAAGCTAAAATGATGGTCGAATTCTATGAAGATCTTCATTGATTCATTGCAGACGTTCCAATGGCAGATATGCTTATAATCCTTGGCGTTTTCAATGCAAGCGTAAGCTGTGATCACGTTGCCTGGGATGGAGTGCTAGAAAAGTACCGAGTGGGTCACTGGAACATCAATGGTCTCATTTTTATCGAGACTTGCGCAGAGCATTAACAGCTGATCACCAATAAAGTCGCACTCCTCCTTACACATAAGAGAACGTCATGGACGCACCGACGCTCTAAGCACCGGAACCTCATCGACTACATCATTGTCAGGAAAAGGGATAGGCAGGATATGCGTGTGACCAAGTCCTTTTGTGGCGCTCACCACTGGACAGACCACCGCCTTATCATCACCAAGCCCAACATCCTCATTCAGCCTAAAATACGCCAACAGAGAAAGAAGGCTCCTAAACGACTCAACATCACATGGGTAAAATGCATTGCTACCAAACAGTCTCCCGTGGATGCCCTGAACAAACGTCTGAAATTCATCCCTCTTGACAACCAGAATATGGAGACCCACTGGGCGGCATTCAGAGAGCTGGTCTTCAGTACAGCTTCGTAAATCCTTGGATCCTCAATCAAAAAGCATCGAGACTGGTTTGATGAGCACTGCGACGAGATCAAGCAGTTACTTGATGAAAAACACGGCCTACTTAAAACCTGCCTCAACAAACTCAAGCCTACCTCTAGGAACAATGAGTACATCACCAGAATAACAATAATGAGGACGTTGTATAGCACCTCATCTTTAGAAGCTCTAAGCGTTTTACACCATCTATGATGATATTTGTACAAAATATCAAAAAAGCAAAAACAGACACCATGAAATTATCAACCATAACAAATGCTGAAAAATTAACATAGGAAACATGATTTGGTCTTTAATAAGTTTCTTTAAAGAGCGCTCTTGAAAGGGATCATTGTGTCTTTGCGTCTAATTTCAATGGGCAATTCGTTCCACGTTGCTGGGTCCTGGCAGGCAAAAGAACGTTGTACATATGACTTGGGTTTCATAGTAAGAATAATTAGTATACGATTGTTAGAAGAGCAGCGTAAGTATCTTGCTGTTGTGTACACATAGGTGAGGCCAGATAGGTATGTTGGACTGGATTTCATCATTGAAACGTAACACAGAATAAATTGTGCCTTTGATTTTGGATTGAACTGTGTAAGGTACTGAGAAGTGGGGAGGTGTGATCTGATCCGAGCAGCTGTTTTTTTTTAACTTTTTGAAGTTTCTGGAGTAGATATTGAAACAATTAAGTTATAATAATCCAGGCTTAAAAGTACTAATGAAAACATAAGTGTTTCAGTGGCATCAACTTAAATATATTTGCGAAAAGACTTGATGCATCTCAGCTCAAGGTATGCAGCCCTACATGTGTTCATGGCATGTTGGTGTGATGAGAGAGTACTGTTTAGAGTAACAACTAGGTTTCGCACTGACTGCGAATTTAATGTTGGTGTTGCTGATATTTATTGAATGAGAAAGTCTTTGTGCTGTGATCAGATTGTCCTCAGTTTATCATAATTCATCTGCAGCTGGTTACATGTCATCCATAATTTCACATCATAAATGCTAATTTCTACGCTTGGAATGGTAGCATGAACTTCATTTGAGTTGCTAGATTTGTATATATGGGTGTCATCAGCGTAAAATTTGTGACAGACGGTAATTATCTATGACACTTAAGGGTGGCTGAGAGTATATAATGAAGAGAACAGACGTCTAAGGTACACACCATAGATCACCTGCTCTGGAAATTTATTACATTTGCAGATACAGTTTCTTTCCTGTTGACTAAATAGGACTTGCACCACTGCACGGCTGTATTGTGAATGCCAAATACATGCTCAAGACTGTAAAATAATATATCATGGTCTATTGTGTTAAATGCGGCAAACATATCAAGGATGGTGAGGACTGTAATCTATCGACTATCGAAAGCAGAGTGATTGTCATTAACTACTTTCAGAAGAGTAGTTTCAGTACTGTTGCAAGAACGATATGCCGACTGCCCATTGCTAAGAACGACTGATTGAATTGAGATGAGATACAAGTTGGCTTAGAACAACGTTTTCTAAGATTGTTTATATGTACAGGAGATTATAAACTGAGCGGTAGTTCTTTAAATTGTTATGGTTAAGTGTTGGTGTCTTCAGCATTGGCTTCACGATGGTAGTTTTGGAAAATGATGGGAATTCCCCAGATGAGAGAGAGATATAGTAATAACACCAGTTAGAGAAGGCAATATTTAGTCTAAGCACTCAAGCAGCAGTGCTGTCGGGATTGAATCAAATTCTCCTTGGTGCTCTCTTCACCACAATTGTACGTACCAAATCCATTGAGACAGGTTCAAATGCTCCTAATGATTGTCGCTGAAATTCTATATCGCAACTGTATGGTGACGACGAGTCAATTTAAATTGTGTTGTCAAGCTTATCGCTAATAGTATGTACTTCGTGAACGGAAGAAATTTGCAAATCAGTCAGGAAAGTCTACTGTTGAGAAGGTAGTTGAAAGTGGTGTACATTTGTTACTTGACATTAGTTTGTTAGTTACCCGGAATATCTCTTTGCAGCTGAAACTCTCTGTGACCTTTAGTGGGATAATTTGGCTAAATGGCCTATATTTGTGACGTTCTTCATATAGGCGTCATTGATTTATTTGGAACATCGAAGCCTATCTACTTTTTCCGGTCTCTTTTAGCAGTGCGAAGTTGATCTCTAACACTGCTATACCACGGAGAACACTTTTGAATTGATACTGTGCACTCGGCGGGGAGGCGGGGGGGGGGGGGGGGGCATGTGTTTTAAGCAATAAAGGCATGCAGTTATCGAGTTGCTCTGCTGTTGGATGTAAGCAAGTTGTTAGGTTTTCTTGGATGTCATGCATTAGCTAGGTTCTTTTTATCATACGGAGGTTTCTCTAAGTAGCAAATAAAGGCGTAGGGTTAGGTACTGATACGTCCAGATGGCATATAATGCAGAGGTGATCTGATGCAAGTTCGTTGGATACAAGGGTGGATCGTAGCATATCATCATCAGGTCTATGAAGAATCCAGTATAAAATGTGACGGGGATGGGTTGGTTAACTGACTGTTTATGGTTGAAAACATGAACGGAGTCTAGGAGTTTTGATGTTTATGTGTTTCCAGGACCGTCCAAGTTAAAGTTGAAATATCCATGAATAATTACGTTTCCACCTATCGAATTTCCATGTCCAGGTGACTCGGAAACTGCTTCAAAAGAGATGCATTCACCTTGTCTTTCTACTAGGAGGAAGGTCGGTAGACGCAGATAAAATGGACTGATCATTGTTCCATTGTGAGTGTTGTTTGGACTAGTTCAAACGATGTGTTGCAGAAATTGAAGGTTGTGTTTTATCTTTAAGACATATTATCATGGAAGTCTTTGTGATGTCAGCGATTCCATCTCCGGACAACGACTTGATTTAGGAACCGGGTGCTAGATCCGAGCACTTGGTCTCATCGTTCTAGCCACTAGGTTACTGAGCGGTCAGTTAAATTAATGGAATGATCTCCGAGTATTACATTGGGCGATATAACTAGTATAATTTTCAGCCGACACGATTCCTTTTCAAATACGTTTCTTAATTTGCTTTATAGTCACCTAATGGACTATAATTACAGATATACCAATGAAAGATCTGGGATAGCATTTGTGCATTAATGCAATTACATAAAATAACAGATATCACCATGGCTTATCGATTTATAGGTCAACATCAAATATCTTCCAGCATCTGCAGAAAGTAATAGTAACATAAAGATTTTACAAAAACCAACGGTTTTACTGTTTTGTTTGTTTGTCTTGTCTACGTTTAGTATTTGCCTTTGAAAAAGTCATATGAAAAGTCGAAAGAGAGAGAGAGAGAGAAAGAGACAGACAGAGATAGAGAGACAGAGAATAAGCTATATATATATATATATATATATATATATATATATATATATATATAGAGAGAGAGAGAGAGAGAGAGAGAGAGAGAGAGAGAGAGAGACACAGACAGACAGACAGACAGACAGACAGACAGAGACAGACAGATAGAGAATAAGTTTCATAGCGTCTGCGAAAATAATGTCAGTTATAACCTAGAAGGATCTAAAAGGTGCTCACAGTCACATCTCGACTGCTGTGATCCAGTCTACATCATTCAGCAAGCTGGAGTTGTAATTGTTATTTTGGTGGTAATGCCATTGCATTTAACAATAAATGGTTGCATAATATATCGAGTTATGTGCAATCGAGTAACAAAACATTTGGGAACCAGATTTATTGTTGTTATTACATTATCACGTATATTGACTCCCGTTAAAAGCTTACGTAGATTTGAAATTGATTTAGTTTAAGCAATTCCATTATATTAATTAACGTAGATGATGTACAAATCTGGCTTGCCAGTATGTAAATTCATAAAACACAAAATTATAAACTGATTGTCAGTATTCCGATAATAACTAAATGCCGAACATATTTCTATTAAAGGGAGACAAAAATATATGCAAATACCGAACATGGCAAATTGGATAAAGTGAATTTCTCTCCCTTTTGTTAGTGTCCTCGTGT